>JASEKS010000239.1:0-164779 GCA_030770415.1 Pleoardoris graminearum
ATAAAATAAAAAAAAATAAAAAACAATACATAAATAGGTATAGTTAGAAAAAATAAAACTAAATAAGTTAAATAAAATAAGAAATAAATAAAAATTTAATTATAAATATATTAATTTAGGAATTAAAGAGATAGTTTTTAGTTTAATTAAAAAATTATTTTTTTTTTTTAAATAATTAATTAAAATAAATATAAAAGGATTATTTTTTTTTTTTTTTTAAAAAAAAAAAAAAAAAACTAATCAAGTAGTTCAAATTATATTAATAATATAAAAAATAGATAATTAATAAATATAACTATAATAAAAATTTATATATAGCTTTATATGCGTATACTATAGTTCCTCTTTAGAGGTAACAGTCTTAATACTAACTTTGTTAAATTAGATTACCTCTACGGCGCTGCTGCCTTGCGCGCGCGCATATTGAAGCCTACAGGGAGCTAGTTACGACCCTATCCAGCTCAGCATCGAAGGCCTTCAGATCCTACACATCTTTGTCTTCGGACGTCGATACGTCCAGATCGAACCGGCATGCAATGCACACACAACCGCAACTATCAGTTCTTAGATAGGAAACATACAAAGCGATTCAAAACAATCAAGGGCTCCTGGAACTCGTGTTGGGATGTCATCTATTCGCGAGGAATGATTTAGACCAACATGGAAAGTGAGCTCGATACGGTCCAAAATTGGCATTGTCCACCTTAACTATAAGGTCTATTTACCTGTTACATCACTAGACCTATTTCGAATCTTAAAGTATTGCATATCCTGATAGAAACGGAATCCTGCGGTTCAAGGGTTACTCTCAGTTGCTCCGGTGAAACAAACCATTTTGGCCCGGTCTTTACAATTGAAGTGCCACTGTCCCCATTCAGAGCGGTAGCAATGACGTTTCCTACTTGTATGGAGATCAGTCGCCAGCCTTAGGTCAGAAGTGTGAGCGGTCTCTAGTAACTGGATTCCAGCTATCTAGCCTAGATGCTATCTACAACCAAGATAAGAAGAAGAGAATCCAGTGCTACACGATTACACAGTTTTCCGTGCACGAGCCGTATCTTCATGCACGATGGCGCAGCCTTGAACATAGGCCTAGTCCGTTACAAGAAGGCCCCTGCGCCATCCAAATCTGTCAGGTATTTCAGGACTGGCACCATTTCAAGCCAATTTCCCATACTGAGCCTCCTTCCGTTCGGCCAGTCTTACTCCCTGTGCCCAGAGATGGGAGGCCCTTGGTAATCAAGTCAAAAGCGACGCGGTAGGTTTCGGTGCAGAGAGTGCTCGCCCAATCAAGATCATCTTGCCTACTTTCGGTCGCTTCCATCACAAGAAGTTCCATCAACGATCTAGGCTTCGGAATCAACGCCAGAAAGCATTTCAAATCCTTCGGGTGCAACTCTCGGAGGTTGCCATTTGCCACTCCATACCTGTACTCAACCCGGACGGCAATATTCCGCCCGTCCTTGTCGGTACAGTCCAGAAATATTACCTGGTACCCAGACCTGACGTCCTGCTCTGTAGCCATGACCTCGTCAATCCTCCAGTTGGGCGGGTGGATTGCGTTGATAGAGAAAAACTCCTTGAAATTAGGCTGGATAGTGAATCCGCTCGCCCAGATCGCATACACGGGGCTCGCCTTAGTAATGTAAATGGAGGTCGGGGCAATATTCCAGAACGACGAAGAACGCACGAGCTGAGGTCGCACAGCACTGGGCCTATAGAATGAGTTTTCTTCCCCGAAGATGCGAACGAGGGGGACGGCCACACACATATTTCCATAGCTTCTGGCATCCAGCGTGCAGTTCAGTCGTGCAACAAAGTCCCTCGACTCGAGCTGGATGACACTAAGTTGTATCAGCAGCCCCTTGTTTGTTGTTAGATAGTGGCCCGACTTGACATGGTAGATCGAACCAGGCTTGATGATACGCGCGTCGCCGGATCTGCAGAAGTCTGCCGGCCGGCGAGCGAAGCAGGATCCTCCAGTGGCAGTAGAAGACTGGTCATGCCAGAACAAGAGGGAATGATCGTCGTACTCCTTAGTAATCTCCTCCTGTAGTCTGACAAACGCTCTCTGGCCCTCTCCATACAGAAGTGGCATATTCACATCGAAGATGCCGAGAAGGCAGTATGCCATATCCTCAACCCGAGTCGTTGTTCGCCCCGCTGCCCAGCTCATTCTCTCTGCCACGCTAGCCTGGCTTATGGGTTTGGTGAGATCTATGTACGGGAAGGGAATACCCGTTATGCTTGTCACCGCAGAGGAGAGGTGTTTCCACCCGGATCCGGCCTCGGAATTTGGATGCTTCAGCTCCTGTCCCACAATGCCCCAATCTTGGTCGTAGAATGTCAGTTTGGAAGGGGCCAAAAGCTCCTGCAGAGTCCAACCCCGGGTGAACCACCGGGAGTCTCGAAATTTCGAGTCCGCCGCGCTTGGGTCTTGACCTGCCGGCACGTCTGAGAGGTACACATAGCAGATCGAGGCTTGTTGGTACCATCTGTACATGGAGTTGATCGCCTCGCTCAATTCAGCGCTGCTAGTCTTGTCGATGCAGCAGGTGTCGATCCATGCGTACATATAATGATGGCTCCTGGCTTTTTGGCAACATTCCACGATCTTGTTATACCCAGACTTCTTCGAGGCAGGGTGCTCAGGATATTCGGCAATGGCCACCATCTCCTGGAAGGATACCTCTTCATCCTGTATCCAGGTGTGGGAGAGGATCGCGTATTTAGGGATCGCGTCACCAATGAAGGCTTTCAGGTGAAGCGTTTCCGTGTGAATAAGTCGAATAGACATTACGAAGTGTTGCACTGAACGTGCTAAAACGATGAAAGGTAGATAATCTTGATAATAAGCAGCAGCGTTGTATTGACTGATGATGTTGTCCTAGATGTGGGGTACTCCAGCCTGCATATTTACATGAAGCACACAACTGGATTACTAATACAGTTGTTTCCTGAGGCTCGTTAAGATCTAGTACGTCCATCCCAGGGTCGCGAAAATCCACTGTGCCGAAAAATATGAGGGGTACTTTAACTTTAAGCAACTTAAACTCTGCGCACACGTTGATATTTACTAATTCTATGTAAGTCATGTAACGTCCCTCTCTGTCGCGGGCCAGATCCACTCGGTCGAAGCTCATTGGCTCGGGAATCAATCATCACATGATCACTACAGCTAAGAGACGAAGAATATAAATAAATTATATAGTACATAACTAAATAAAATAAATTTTTTTATATTAATTATAAACTAAAGGTATACACATACTCCTTCTTTTTTAAAACCCCTTTTAGTCGCCCTAAGCCATCACAGCCACACTATTTATTTAATTAATATATAAATATATATTAATTATTTTATTATATTTTAAACTTTTAGTTATTTTAAGTAACTATAGCTACACTTTTTGTTTGATTAATATATAAATATATATATTATATTTTAAAAATCTTAAGATTTATATTAAGATTAGATATAGTATAATATAAAATATTTATAAATATTTATAATAGTAATATTATTATTATAACCTTGGTATCTCTATTCTAAATAGGAGCGTACTTATATAATAAAAGATACGCTAGTAAATAGGTCGGGATTACCTAGTATTAGGTTAAAGTTAGATTAGGGTCGCATAGACTATAGGTTAGAGTTAAATTAAAATTATATAAATTAAGGGTTAAAATTAGGTTAAAATTATACAGACTATAGGCTAGAGTTAAATTAAAATTATTAAAGTTTTTTTCTTAAAAATTACTAAATTAAATATAGTATAAGACTCTAGTTTAGTTTATATACTTATAGGAATTAAATTATAATAGCTATTAATTACAGTCTATTATAATAGTATATAAACTTTTAATACTTTTATAGAGAAAAGGGTTATTTATTTTTATAGTCTTTAGTGCCTTTTATTAAATTTTTATTTATATTATATATATTTTTTATATACTCCTTAATAAGCTCCTGAGGTACTAAAAAATCTAGTAAATTATTAATTTTATTATAAAAAGTTTTATTATCTTTTATTTTTATTACTATATTTTATAGTCTGGTTTACTCTTCTGTCTCTTAAGAAATTAAATTAATAAAAATTATTATTTACTAGACTATTTAAGCAGAAAATTAATACCTCTAATTACTAATAATATTTTTAGTAATATTAAAAATACGCTTAATACTAACTTACGTAATTAGTATAGTAAGTATATTTTTTATAACTTAAGTTAGTTAAAAAAATATATCTTTATACGTCTACTACTAATCTAGTATATTAAAACTCTTAGTTATTTTTATATAAAAAGTACTTAAATAGGCTTCTCCTTTTTTATATACTTAACTACTAGCCTCTTTAGTTTCTTTTATAAAAGATACCTAGCTTAGAATTAAAAAACTACTTAATAAAGTAGTAGGCTTCTAAAACTACTTACTATTTTATAATTATTATATAAAGGGGTTTAACGCTAGTATATAACTTATATACTTATTATAATTATAGTAATTAAAATAATTAAAGAATTATTTTTAATAGGTATATTTATAGTAGAGTTTCTATATATTATTTTAGACTAGTAGTTAGGGTTTTACTATAATAATTATTTATAATAATTATACCTTATATACCGTAAGGCTTTATATTAAATTAAAAATAGTTATATAATTTAATAAAAATCTCTACTCTACGTCTATTTTTAAATAGTATTTATTTAACTTAGTATAGCTATTTTTAGTTATAGATTATACTATTTCTAGCTACTTATTATTTTTTTTATATTTTAAGTTCTTATTATTTAACTTAACTATTATCTTATCTAAAAAATTAAAGACATAGTTATATATAAGCTAAATATATTAAATTTAAAATTTCTGGTTCTTACTAAGAAAACTTATAATATTGTTAAAACGTTTTAGTATTTTAATAAATAGTTTAAAATAGTACTACTCTATAAAGAATAGTTTAACTTACTTAAAATTATAAAAGTCTATCTTAGCTATATTACTATTAGCCGCCCTAATAGTTATATTACGTATAACTTTTTATTTTAGCTATTTATTAATATATTTCTAGATTTTAAGTACGCGCGTATATATATTAAATATTAAATTTTATTATATTTTAATATTATAAATAATAGATAGCCGTTTTTTAGATAGTAAATATTATTATATAGTAATAAAACGCTCGTAACGTTATAGTAATATATTAATAATAATATAGATAGCCTAGATCTAGTAATTACTTAATTTATAATAAATATATATAATAACAGCGTATATATTTTATAAAGAGAGTTTAGGATAAACGCCTACGCTTTTATCTCTTAAATATATTATTTTTATAATATTTTTATATTTTTAACTGCAGGTAATACTGTTAGCTTAAAATACTTAATAATATTTTAGATAATTAGATTAATAATATAAGCTAAGTATAGTATAGTATTCTCTTATAAGCGCTAAAAAATACTTTTAGAAACTAGCTTCTCTTAAATAGTATAAGTAAGTATATTATTATTACTAGTATTATTATAAGTAATAGCTAGAAGGCGTAGTTTAGTATTTATTTTTAATAATACTTATAGTATATTTATTATAATAAAAGTATTAGTATACCTTCCGCGTATTAAAATAAAATTAAGTAATTTCTTTTAAAGTCGCTAGTCGCGATTAATATAATATATCTTAATAGTAAAAAAACTAAGATAATTAAATATAGACTATATATTTAATATAATTAAAATTTTAGTTATTTAGTTAAGATTATTAAAAAGATATATTTTAGTTTATTAAAACTAACTTTAAATATCAGCCTATATTTATAATAGCTAATTATTATAATCTCTAGTTAAAAAAATTAAATAAAGCGCTAAAATAATAGCCGCTTAACTATTTAAAAAAAACTAGTTATTATTAACTATAACTTATATAAGCTCCTTCTTAAGGGTTATAGTAGAATATAATAGAACTAGTATAGGCGTATTTTTATTTTAAAGTTAAAAAAAGAGAGTAAAAGGTATAAATTATTATTTATAAATAAAAACTTAAGTACCTCTATAAGACCGGGTGCCTAAGTAGTTTATAAAATACTTAGTTTTAATATATTATTTAAGCCTAATAACTCCTACTAATAAATATTAAAAAATAAAATTATAGTTAAAGTAGAATATATATAAATAACTATTTATATAGTTAGTAGCTTTTCTAAATTAGTTTTATACCTAACTAAAGTAAGTATAAGAATTTTAGCGTAGAGTAATACTTATAGAGTCTTTAGCCTATTTAGTTATATCTTACTACTTATTTTATATAAATAGTACTTATTGTAATATTAAGGCTTATATACCCTCTTTAATTACGAGTTAATTACGTAACTAGGTTACCTAATTACTCGCCTATTATATATATATTTAATCTTAATCGTTTTATCTTATAAATAGTATTAATTTACTTTTTATTTTAAAAATAAATATTATTTAGTTTATTATAATTATAAGTCTAGCGCTTTAGAACTATAGAATAATTCTTCCTACGCGACTTAACGCTAGTAGGTACTTATTTTTATATACTTTAATTATTTCTTACTATTATACTACTATATTTAATTATTAAACTAAGCCTATTCCTATTCTTTTTTAATTACCTATTAATTAGTCTATTATAATAACCGACTTAATTCTAATAAAATCTTATTAGCTAATAAGCTGCTTAAACTAGCCTAATTAGTATATATAATTTTAATTTCTTATTATATAGAAAGGGATCTAGAAAGAAGTTAACCCTAATAAAGAGAATATTGCCCCTATAAAAAATTATTAACTATAATACTCTTTGCTTTCTATTTAACTAGCCCTTGTAGATACTAATAATCCTATAATTAGAAAATAATACGAGAAAGATTTTAAAAAATATAAAATTTAAATAAAGTAGTATTTTATATAAATAGCAGAATATAAAGCACTATTTACTAATTAGTCTATAAATAATAATTATCTTAAGAACCTTAGGGACTAGGTAAATAAGATAGTATATCCTAATATCTTAAAACTAATAATAATTAAAATTTTTAATTACTAAAAGCTAACGCTTTAAGAGATAATATATATATTTAGAACTAGTCTTGCACTAACTAATACTAATATATAAAATTTAGTATAAGTATAGTACTATACTTATTTTAAAAAAGCTAAGTATAAAAGATAGAATCCTAAGTAATAGTATAATAAATAAAAACTCCTTTATAAAAAGGCGCGTATATATAAAATATTTAATATAAAAAGAGAAATAACTATTTATAATTTTTTAATTATACTAGGGTAAAGGATTACTCTTAACTAAATATAATTAATAAAGTATAATATTATATATAATTTAACGCTTAAATAACCCCTTTTAACTTTAAATAAAATTAGAAACGTCTTTTTTATAATACTTTAGTAGCAGTCTCTACGCACTAATTATAAAAAAAAAATTAGTAATATTTATAATACTTAGTAGATATAGCTCTAATACTAACTTAAATACTAGTAAAAATTAGAATAAATATTAAACTAAGCGTAAGCCTACTTATCTATACTTAAAATTTACTTATTACTATTAGAAATTAATTTATTACTGCAGGCTTAAGACCGCAGTTATAAAAAAATATTTAAAAAAATTACTACTAATTATACTTTCTAGCGCTAATAGAAAGAGGATTCTTAATTACTTATAATAGACTAAATATGCTAATCTATAAGTAAAAATTAAAAAGAAAGACTTTAAGAATTAAAAGGCAAATACTAATACTAAAATAGTATATTTAAAAAAGATTATAGCTACTATTATAGATTCTTTAATACTTATATTAGATAAAAAAAGTATAGGAGTTTATAGTACTATAATATTTAGTATATACTTTTTTTTAAAAAGTACTATTTTAGATAGCAGTGCTACTATATATCTTATTAATAATACTTTAATACTTATTCCTAAAACGTTTAAAAAAATAACTAGAATTAAGAGTATTAAAACTAAAATATAGGTACTAGTAATTATTAAAATAAGTAATTAAATCTTAAAATAAGTTTTATATAGTATAAACGGCCCTCGTATAAAAAATTTAATACTAAAATATATTATAATAATAAAAAGTTTTTATATTAATATTATCTCTAAAGCTCGTTTAGAAAAGATTAGTATTTAATACTTAAGTTTTAATTATACTTTACGTATAAGTATACTAAAGTAAAATATTATACTAATAAAGCTATAATACAAATATAATTTTATCTTTATTAAATATAAGCTAATTACCTTTTATTTTATAATTAATACTGTAATAGATAATTGTAAGACTTAAAAATTATAAATTAATTATTCCTAAATCGATAGCAAGTAGATATAGTATTAGTAATTAGGTTACTTAAAAAAAGTAGTATTATAAGTATTAATATAGTATATTTAGAATATTAAAACTAATAATATAACTTATTTAAAGTATATATACTATTTTACTACTTATATAGCGTAAGTAATTTTTAAAAAACTAAAAAAATAATTACCGCGACCCTTTTTTTAAGTATTATAAAACTTCTTTAATATACTAATAGGCAGATTAGGCAAGTAATAAAGTATAATTCTAAAAAATAACTTTAGTAGAAAAATCTATAATTATAACCTCTACTTAAAAGACTTAAAATTAATTATAGAAGTCTTTAAGAACTTTACTAAATTATTTTTTATATAATATAATTTTAAAATTTATATATTTATCTAAAATAATAACACTACTATAGTACTATAGTATAATTACTTATATTTTAAAAAATAAGTAGTTAATTAAAAAATTAAACTTATTACAACTTTATTATATACTTATCGAATCTAACCATAACAAATACATTTTTTACAGTCCTTTACACGCTTATTTTTATGACTGTATCCGGGGGAACAACTTTTTTTAGCCTATACCTTTTTTGGACTAGTGTCTCGACGCTACACTTTACCTCTCTTCACAAGATTATATACTTATAAACTAAATAATAGTACTAAGAGGGTAGACTAGAAAATAATTCTAAAAGCGATTAAAATATAATTAAGCGCTAATCTATCTATCAAGTTTTAGCCTAAAATAATAGATACTATAATATAGTTATATAAAATAAGTCTATTATTATCCTATAAAATACGATTACTAAATAAAATATTTAATAATTAGTTTAAGTAGTACTTTAAATAGTAGAAGCCTATAATTATAATAAATATAATAGTAAATTTACGTTCTAATTAAAATAAAATTTATATATATAATTACCGTACTTACCCTTTATATAAAAAGTACTTAGTAGGCCGTAATAAACGTAAATTTAAAATAAATATATAGGGCTATATTAAGTATTTAATAAACTATTATACTTTTAATATCTATAAAATATAGATCTTAGTACTCGATTAGGTAATTATAACTTAAAATATTATTTTTAATAAAAAGCTCTTCTATAAGGGGCTATCTAATTATAGAATACCTAAAAAAGAAATAGTTTTAGTTATTAAAGTATTTTATAAGAATAAGTTTATAGACTTAGGCGTAGTATTTAATAATATATATATACTAAGCTAGTTAGATAAGTAAATAAAAAAAATAAATATTTAAATTTTAATTATAAACTTAGAAGTACCGATTATAGTTAGTATAAAAAAGTAATAAACTAAACTTTTTTTAGTACTACTAAAAACTTAATAGTTATATAGAATAATTACTTAGTTAGTAATTATTTAAGAATCTATATAATATTAAATAAATAATTAGAACTTATAACTTTAAAAGCGATATTAGCGCTAGACGCCGCTTAAAGTAATTTTATAAAAAATAAAAAAATATGTAATAGCTACTAGAAAATATATAAAACTAGAAAAACTAGTCTATTAGATTTTAGGGATAATTTTTAAAATTTAAAATATAATTACTTTATAGCTATTTTTTAAATTATAAATAATATTTCTACTACTATAAGTAAAGTAAAAATATTATTAGCTTAATATTACTAAAAGCGTAATTAGAGTTAAGTAATATAATTAAGTAAAAGGCTATAGTAGTAAAGACCTAAAATTAAATATATAAATTTACCCCTTCGTAGAAGACAATCTAAAAATAATAATTTAAGTAATTAGCTAGGGGGTAGAATAAATTTTATAAATACTTATATAGTAATCGCGGATCTATAAAATAATAATTTTTAAATTAATTTTACGTATATATTTTTTTTAGCGCTATAAAGGTATACGCTAAATTATAAATATATATTACTTTTAATACTATAGTAATAGCCGCAATACTTAAAAAAATATTTAAAATATTATTTTTTAATTACTTTACCCGCCGTAATCTATATTAATTATATAAAAATAATTTTTCTCTATTACTTATAATATAAAAGCAGCTTATTTTATATTTTTTTAGTAATAAATTTAAATAAGTCTTATATATTAAGATTAATACGCTTTTAAAGAAAGGAATCTAAAAAAAAATTACTAAAGTAAACGTAAATAACTAATTTTTATTATTAAAATAGATCTAGACCTATAAATTTAATTAAAATAAATATTTTATTAAGTATAAAGCTTATATTATTATAAAAGGTAATCTCTAAAAAGTTAATTTTATATATTTAATATATACTGCTATATTTATAGTAAGATTATTCTATACTATAATAATATTTATAATAAAATTTAACCTAAAAATTTTATAGTATAATATTATTAGAGCTTTTTATAATATTTTAATATTAATAAAGAATCTAGTAATATATAAATTACTTAATAAATTTAAGAAGTAAGATATATATATTAGGCTTAATTAAGTATTATATAGTCTACGCGATTTATTTTACTTTTAGTATAAAAAATTCTTAAACTTATTATATACTATTAGGCTTATAGTATTAAAAAAAGAGCCGTGTTTCTTTTTTAATTATAAAAAGATAGTCTTTATTTTATTTTATATAAATAATATTCTGCTACTATATTATAAAAATTATAAAATAATAGTAAAATAACTCTAAAGCTAAATTACTTTAAAATATAAAATTAAAGTAAAAGGGCCTATTTAATAATTTTTTAGGGTTAGAGTAATCTATAATTATAAAAATAAAATAATTATACTTATCTATAATATATATATTAATAAGATTATAAAAAAATTTAGTTTTAATAATAATAGTAGCTTCTTTAATATGCCTTTTCTTTTAGAAAAGTTTATTAAGTTTACTAAAAAAGTTTCTAAGTAGGATATTAAGTAATATTAAGAATATATAAAATTAGTTTTATATATAGTAATTATACTTCGCCTAAATATTATATTTACGATTTTAAAGCTATTATAGTTATTAATAAATTTAAGCCTATAATACTTTACTACTATTAATAGGGTAATTATTTACCTATATCGTACCCGCTAGTAGATAATTTAATATAAATAATATAATAAATATTAAAATAACTATACTCTACTTATACGGAGTAGTAGTTATCTGTAATATTATAGTAAAAAGAAAATAGTATAAAATAATAAATAATAATAGTTATATCTTAATTAATTAATTATCTCTCTACTATTTATATAATAGCTAGATAGGGGTTCTGTACGCTAGTATAGATTATATAATTATATAATTATAGTTATATAATCTATACGCTCTATATTACTAGCAAATCTATCTAGATTAATTACTTTATATATACTAGTAATTTTTCTTTTTACAGTAATACCGTATAAATACTTTATTTTTTTATATCTCTTTCTACTTTCTATACAAGTATCCTTTTATCTTAATATATTTTTATATAACTAAAATATGGTCTGTTATTCGCGCGTTATATAATAATAAAAAGTAAGATAGTATAGTATACTGCTACTTATTAATTAAAATTATAGTAAACTAAAGTAAAAAGTTAATAACTTTATATATTACGCAAAAGTAAAGAGTAAAATTATAATAAATAAAAGTAAGAAGTTATTATATAATAGTTAAAAAGGGCCGGTCTAAAACTATATAAAATAGTAGTATATAAAAAAAGGCTTTTTCTTTCTATAATATTTTTTTTTTTTTTAATTTTACCTATTATTATCTCCGTACGGTTATAGATATTATTCTTTTCTTTTTTAACTTTTTAGCTATCTTTTTATACAGAGCTAACCTCTAATAAAACTTTTAAAATAGTTTTAGTTTTATATAGTTAGCAGTAGTAGTAGCTATAGTAATAGGTTATAATTATATTTAATTTTACCCTTATATAGGCTTCTACTTTTAATAAATAAATCTAAGTTACTATTTTTACTAAAATAGCTATTAATAGGGTATTCCTGTTAGCTTTTTATATTAATATATATATATATCCCTGTGTAATTCTTTTTATATAGTAATATTTTATAAAATAATAAGCGCGTAGTATACTAGCTGCTGTTATATAATATAGATATTATTTTACCCGGTATTACTAACTTAACTTTTTTTATTATAAAAATTATTTACTATAAAGACTATTTCTATATACTTTTAGTATAGTTTTATAAAGCGCTTAAGCTGTAGCTATACGTATAAAGATATAGTAGTAATACTAAATCTTTATTTTTTATAAAGTATTATACGTTAGTAGAATACTAAAATATAGTATATAATTTTTATATATATTAGTTACGTAGAGTTTAGTATAAATATTATATTTAAATTTTTTTTATTTTTTCCTTTATTTTTCCTTTATTTTTCCTTTATTAATATAGAGAAGAATTAGGGATATTTAAAAAAAAAAGGGGTTTTTCTTTATTTTTCTTTTATTTTTTTTAAGTATAATATTTTAAAAAATTTCTTTTTAACCTTCGTGCGATAAAGTAAAAGAATATAATATATAAAAAAAAAATATATACTAAAAAGTAATTTGTGCGATAGAGGTTATCTAATTTAAAATATAAAAAATATATAGGTTACCTTATTAGGCCTCTTATATAGGCTCTAGCCTATTAACTAAAACTTTAATACTATAAGAGAGGGTATTAAAAAATACTAATTATATAAAAGAACTATTTAGTTTACCTTTTATAAAAGTATTTATAGGATTATTCTTCTTTATTATTTATTATACTTTAGAGATCTTGTGGTTCTTATATAATTAGTAAAAAAATATAATATTTATTATAAACCTTTTCTTATTTATTGTACTAAGCTTAATAAGATAATTATATAAAAATTTTAAATTTATATAGACTACTATAGAGGCTAGTAAAAGGTTAATTATATAAAAAATTTTATTAATAGTAGTACTAAGAGTAATAATTATATTAAAGCCTATAACTATTTTATATAACTTACTAGCAAAGATACTTTACGTAACTTATTTATACTTAATTAAACTCTAATAGATAATGTTACTGCGTATAGTAAACTTAGTGTCTATATAGTTTTTAATTTTAAAAATAATAAAATATTTAAACTATAAGCTAAAATCTTAGTTATTTGCGAAAAATCTATTTATAAAAATAAAAAGTTTTATACGTTAGAAGTTTAATAAAATATATAAAACTCTTTTTTTTATATTTTTAATCTACTACTTAATCCTCTTATTTAGTGCCTTTACTTCTAATATAGTAGGCTCTCTTATTTATATAGCTATAGAAAGGTTAAATATAGTTTTTAGTTAATAGATAAAAGTAATATATATATCTTTTATATACTATTTAATATACCGCTGTTAAGCTTTTAGATTAATTAAATTTATTATATAAAGGCTTTTACTCTATTCTTTTTAAATTATAGTAATTATCCTATCTTTTTTTAGGGTAATTTTTATTTTATTAAACTCTAGAGGTTTATGTGTAAATAAAAATAACTTATTTTTTATATAAAATTCTATAGCTTATAGTTTATCTTTTTCTCTATTAGAGAAAGTAGGTAAAATAATACTTAAAGTATTATCTATTTATATACCTATTAAGCTAAAAGTCTCTACTCTTTTTTTTATTATAAGTAGGTATAGATCGTACGTAGAGAGGAATATTTTTAGTCTTTTAGTATAGTAGTTATAGTATATTTTAAACTAATATAAATCTAATTTAGTTATATTATATAAGAGTTATATAATCTAAAAGATTATACTAAAGAAAAAAAAGTAGTTTATCTCTTTTAGGGGTTTTATGTATAGTATATAAAATAGTAGGTCCTTAAACTATATATAAGTTTAAGTAATATTACGCAATTCGTACTTTATACTATATAATTTAAAAAGTATTATACCTAAAACTAAAATAAATTTTTAGCTTATTTTCTAGATAGTTAGTAACTATATAAGGATAAACTATTTATTATTATTAAAGTAGCTAGCTAGTATATAGTAGAATTCCTTATATAAAGCTATATTTTTATTTTTAACCTCCCGTACTATTCTAAAATTAAATATATAGCCTATATAAATAGTAGAATTATACGTAATAGACTTAAAAATATTATTTATAATAAGGGTATTAATCTCCGTATAATTAGATTTCTTAAATAGATTTTTAGGTATTATAATAATATTATTCTAGTATAGCTTTATTACTAGTATAAAGTTAAACTTTTTTTTTAAAATATAAAGGCTTCTACTATATAGTTCTTTCTTAGGCAATTTTACTTTTTTAGCTTTTTAGGTTTAGGTTATATAATTTTTTTTTTATAGCTAGAAGGTTGTCGTATAAAGAAAATTTATAGTAGTATAGTTTTATATATATTTATTTTATAGTTAGTAGGCTATTTTTTAAATTTATAGTAATATCTAGTTTATTAATTAACTATAGTACGTATAGATCTATTTATTTTTTTTTTCTCTTTAAATTAGAACCTCTAATTTAATAAAAAGGAATAAAGTCTTTTATAAATTTAGTTTATTACGTATATTAATTATACAGCTTAGCGTAAGCTTTATATAATTAGCTTATAGGGCCTTTAAAGCTTTATAGATAGTATTAGCCCGTATAATAATATTTAGTAATAGTAGAAATATTATATTAATCTTTAGATAGGTACTAAAAATAAAAAGTATTAGTATAAGGCCGTCTAGGCCTATAGTATTATTTAATACTTTTATAGTTATTTAAAAAATATTTTTATTACTTATATAATATCTAATTTTATTTTTTAAGATATTAAAGACTTGCCGTAATAGGCTATATACTTTTTTAATTTTACTAACTACCTAATAGATTTTTACTAGTATTTAGTAGTACTCTGCTTTTATAATTTATACGCTATTCTTAAACTCTTCTAAAGTAAAGTTAGTGCCTAGATTATATATAATAAAATCTAGAGGACCTTAGTAAATATTAATTTAGTATTATATAAGAGCTGCCTATACCTCCTATATAGATATTAAATTAAAAAAAGTAATAGCCTAAAATAATATTTTTAAGTTAATAATATAAAGGATATTACGGCTATTAATTTATATAATATTAATAATAATTTTATAATTAAAATAAATATTATTTTTAATAGAAAACTTAAATCTGTATTAAGTTACTCTATATATTTAGTAGTAGTAATATAGCTTCTAAATCTACTTTAGTATAGTAGAGTTAATTTTATAGCCTATATTATAAAATAGCTTATAAAGTTATTTTATATAAAAATATCTAAAGCGTCTATAAAGTCTATAGAGTTTTTTTTTAGTAAAAAATAAAATAGTTTCTATATAGCTTATATTAAAAAATAAATATTTTTATTTACGTACTACTAGAACTGTTATACTATTCTTATATATAATAACGTTTAATATATTATTAAAATATACTTCTATATAGTTAGTATCTACTAGAGATAGTAAAAAGGGTATTAAAGTATTTAAAATATAGTAAGTTATTCTACTAATTAGATTTTTAATCTATACGGTACTAAAAGTATATATTAGTATATTACTTTTAAAACTAATAGTAGTTTTTTTTAAAGTCTAATTAATTTTTATACTAAGGTTCTTATAAACGTACGCTTTAAACTAGTTTTTACTAACTATTAAGAATTTAGCTATATTTATATTTTAAAATTCACCTTAGTACTGCGTACGATACTTTCTTTTAAGAGTAAATTATTTAGCTATTTTCCCTTTATTTATAGAAAATATATTTTCTACTATTATATAATAGAGGAATAAGACGGTAGTAAAGTATTAAATTACTTCTTTTTTTTTAAAAAAAACTAAAATTAGATATAGTCTTATCTTTTAATTCCTTAGTATTATTATATAGGAATCCTTTAAAATCTTAAATATAAAGGGTAATATTATCTTAAAAAAGTATTTTCTTATAAAAGTTTTTATATATTATAATATACTAGTTACGTACTTAGGCCTTATCTTATATAAAATAGTTTAATAACTAATATTTTTCCTTATAGTAGATAAAGTACTTTTTTTTTTATTACTAGAGTTATACTTTTAGGTCTTTAGAAGAGTTATTATATATAAAAGTAGAATTATTAATACTAGGGGGGTCTATTTTTATTATTAGTATATTTTTAGTTTATATAGAAGGTCTTATATAATACTTATAATTAAATATAGTATATATATTAGCGGTTTATATTAATTTATAATATAAATTTTAAATTATTTAGTAGTCCTTCGTACGTAGGCTTTATTAAAAATATAATTTATTTAAGTTTTAATTAACTTTTATATACTTGTATAATCGCCGTATAGAGTAATACTTTTTTTTAAACTAAAACTCTAGAGCTTTCTATACTAGAATTAACTTATTAATTATTACCTCTAATACTTTATGCGGAGTCTTATTAGGGTTTTTTTACTTAAATTATATAAAAGTAATAGTAGTCTAGTTAGTCTAATACTAGTTATAGTTAATATACGTATTAAAGTAGTAGTTTAATTTATTATATAACTATTTCTATAAGTATTCTAGGCTAATATTATATAGGTAGAACTAGCCTACGCGATTCTCTAAAATATTTAGGAAAATAATAGTGTACTATAACTTTTAAATATTAATTCTCTAGTAAAGTTTAATAAAAATATAAGCTTTATTAGCCAGAATATTATACAGGCAGCTAGTATAGTTATTTATTTTTTTTTATATTTTTTAGAATATAATTATCTTCTATAAATTAAGCTTTTTTAGTAGTATATCCTATACGGGTAAAAATTAAAATATTAAATTTTAATAAGTAGCGTATAAAAGTTAGAAGGTTAGTAGGTAACTAGTTATTAATATTTTATAATTAGTTCCTAGGGGAAATAGTAATATTCTAGAATTATATAATAGTAGATATACTAAATATTATAGTTTACTATTATATATATCTAGAGATAGTGCTAGGGTATATAAACTATATAGAGTCTAAGGTTATTTAGATTTATATAGTCTATATCTATATTTATATAATATAGGCCTAAAATTCTCTAGGTAATATTAGTATAGCGGGATTAATTACTCGTATAATATATATTATAATAATTAGCTTCCTTACTATATAAGAGGTATAGCTAGAGTATATAAAATATTTAGTTATTAGCTAAAAACTTAAAGATTTAAGCTTAATAGCTTCTGTACAGGTTATTTTATAGTAATAATTAGACTTCCTATTAAACTTCTTAATCTTATATAGAAATCTTTAACTTCTTAATATTCTTTTATAATCTAAAGTAGAGTTTATATAGAATTTTATAGTATTCTTTCTTATTTATCTACTAGAGCTTATACGCCCTTATCTTATAAAATTCCTAGTAGTTCTCTTTAAAATACTTATTTTAGTAATATAAAATAGCTATAGTTCTATTTAGTAAATAAATTATAGTATAAAGTAATTAGGCTTTAGCTATTTCTTTACTTTGTATAAAAGTCTTATAATAACGTAACTAATATACGTATTAAATTATTTAGTATATAGGTTATCTAGGATATTTAGATCCTCTATTTAATATTATAACTTAGTCTAGTTTTTAAGTACTTATATAGAGATATTATATTCTTAAATATATTTTTCTTATAATAAATCTAGATCTGTCTTTATTATATACTCTTTATTTTTCTTTATAAAAAAAGCTTTTTTTAGTAAAATTATATTATCCGGTTTATATAATATATAATTAATTATATAGTTTTAGCTTACGGTACTAGCGTATTTATATAAAATAGTTTAGTTTTAAAAAAAATTATCCTTATTTTTCGTGCGGATAAAGGTTTAATAAAATATATAATTTAATACTATCTCTTTATCTATAGATACGGGGAAGAGTTACGTAATATATAAAAGTATTTTTACACAGTATAGGTTTAATAATATTTTAACCTTTTTATACGCCCTTACTAATTTATAGTAGTTAAAGAAATTTAATTAACTACTAGCTCTAGAGTAGTTAAATAAATTAATTAATTTAACTATACGGTAGATAAAGAAATCTAATTAACTACTAGTAAAAAGTAGTTAAACGAATTAATTAACTAACTACTAATTAATATTAGAATAACTATACTCTACTTATACAGAGTAGTAGTCGTCTATAATATTATAGTAAAAAGAAAATAGTACGAAATAATAAATAATAATAGTTATATCTTAATTAATTAATTATCTCTTTACTATCTATATAATAGTTAGATAAAAGTTTTATACGCTAGTATAGATTGTATAATTATATAACTATAGCTATATAATCTATACGCTCTATATTGCTAGCAAATCTATCTAGATTAACTACTCTATATATAATAAACCTAATCTTATAATATATAGAGACGTATTATTTACTAATAACTCTAAAATAAGAAAATTATTTTATAATTATATTATAATAATATTTAGGAGTATAATATTTTAGAAAGTAACTAAATAAACTACTATTATTACTTTAATAATAAAAGCTAAACTAATTACTTTAAAATATATAAGTAAAAAAGTAATAACTCTAAAGTACTTCTTCCGTAAAATTATACTTAATTTAAAATCTATTTAGAGAATTTACTATAATAATTAATAAATAATTAGGCTTATAGTTAAAGCTAATACAAAAATTATAACTTAATTATATTATATTAATATTTAGAATATATAGCTGTATTAAGAATATATAAAAAAATTATTTAAAATAATCTATTTATAAACTAGAAATATATCTATTAATAGATTAATAAAGGCGCTTACGTAATAATAATTTAAATATTTTAAAAAGCTATTTAATCTATAAAATATACAGTTACTAATTATTAAGTAAATAAAAAATAAAAAGAAGAAAGTCTATTAGATTTTATCTATCTTAAATAAAAGAAATCTAAATAAAAAAATCTAAAATAAAGAAAATTAATTATAAGAGGAGTAGATAATTACAACTATAGTACAGCTAAAGTCTTATTAAATAATTTATATAATTAATTACGCTTATACCTTTAAGTTTTACTTAAATAGGAATACCCGCTTAGAATTTTAAATAGATAAAGATAATTTAGAGTCTAAAATAGATAAAATTAGTTAAGAATTTAAAAAAAAAGACCTTAGCTATAAAAGTATAACTTACTTTTTATCTTCTAATACTCTAATAAATAATTATAATTACGATACTACTACTTTAATTTTATATATATATTATAGCCCCTTAAGAATAGATTAGAGTATTTTTATTTTAGACTTAAAATAGATTTATTTAAGTAGCTAGTAAAATCTTTTTTAGAATTAATATTTTAGTCTATTACTTAAGCAGCGTTATTAGCTATCTACTACTTAAATAAATAATAGTAAAGTACTAAATAAAAATTAATAATAGCTAGAATACGTCTAAAAAAATATTTATAAGCCAGATTATTATAATTCTAGCTACTAAAAATAGGACTTAAATATTAGTTCTAATTAAAAAAGTCTAATAGATTTTAATCGCCTAATAATACTATATTAGTATCTAGTACTAGAAAAGCTTAGAACTATTTAAGAATTTTATAAATAATCTTAAAAGCAGATACAATTTTATTATTAAGCTATAAAATATTAGTATAATTTATAACCTAAAATTTAAAAAATAATTATTTATTTTAGGGTTTAGAGTATCGTGTTTAATTATAAATTTAATAAAAATTATATAGATAGTACGGGTACTAATAGGACTATAATAATTAATAATATATAATAGATATATAATTAGTAAGATATATAGTAGATTATATATATAAATTATATAATAATAGCAGCTTGTACTTATAAAATTAAAATTTTTAAAGTAGGCTTTTATTAAATTACTAAATAGAGCGCTGCGTATATAAGTCTTATAGTTTAAAATAAGCTACTTATTAGACTTAGGAGACAGCTTTTTTTTATTTTTATTAATTATTTAATTATTATTATTTTACTTTTCTTCTTTATTATCCGAGGCTAGAGGATTATTATTATTATTATTATTTAATTTAAAAGAATTAAAAAGGGGAGTAGCTTTTATAGGTTAACTACTATAATTATTATAATTACTATAATTACTATAACTATAGTTACTATTTACTATTTATTATAAATAAAAGAGTAAATACTAAAACGTCTAGAAGTACTCTATAATTAGTTAGTAATACTTAGATAAATAAAATAAAGTAATAATAGTAATATTACTTACTATAGTAAAAATTATTACAAACTAAAAAAAAAAAAAAAAATAATTTAAGTAATTATTATACCTAACTAGTAGAGAAAAGCCGCTTTTATTTATATAACTTACTACCTATCTACTATGCCTATAATTTTACTTATTTACTAAATATAGAAGGTATAATTAGTTAAAATAAAAAATAATAGCTAATTATAGAATAATATAAAAAATAAGTCTTATTTAAGGTAAACTAATAAAATAAGCTACTATAGGTAATTAGCTAAGTAAATTACCTAAAGCTATAGGCTTATTATAAAAATAGACAGTATCTAAATTTATAAAAAAAAAATTTAATAAAAAGGATTAAGTACGCTGCGAGTATTATAGTAAAATATTATAAAAATAAAATTTACCTTAATTTACTTTAGGTAATTTCTAAATAGATTTACTACTTAAATACAGCTTACTTAGGGAGTATATTATAATATTAAGGCTTATATACCTTTTTTAATTACGGATTAATTACGTAACTAAGTTACCTAATTACTTACTTATTATATATATATTTAATCTTAATTGTCTTATCTTATAGATAGTATTAATTTACCTTTTACTCTAAAAATAAGTATTGTCTAGTTTACTACAGTACTTCTTTCTTTTTTTTTTTTTTTACTTAATATACGCAGCTAAAAATTTAATTAAGTTAATTTTTTTTTAATAGCTCTATAGGTAATTATTTTATATAGGTATAGTACTTTTAGTAGTTAGTAGTTAAATTTAATTTTTAGTAATTTATAAAAGTATTTAGCTATAGTTATTAAAACTAGATATAGAATATAGTACCTCTTAAGTTTTTTAATATTATAATATTTTATAATAGTAGGGGGTTTGTAAAATACGAAGTAAAACTCTAATTAAATATTTTATTTTTAGTATATAGTAGCTATATATTTTATTAGATTATATTAATATAGATATTAGCACTAGTAGCGGCCCGTATATTAATAATATTTTAAGTAATCTTATAAATTATTATTATTAACTATAATAAACGTTAGCTAGCTTATACCCTATATACTATACTAAGATAGTTAGTATACACCCTAATATTAGTGCTCTACTAATAACTTAAGGCTATAGCGCTCTATATAAAAGCTTTTATTATAAAATTTTTTTAAATTTTAATTTTTTAGAATTAAATATTTTTTTGAAATATATATAATTTTTATATATTTATATTATATAACATCTTAGTTATTAATATACTATATTAATTAGTATATTACTTTTTATCTTTAAAACTAAAGTTTTTTTTTAACTATAAAGTTTTATATATATATATATATAGTAAATACTTTTTAATTTTCTTATTAAATTATTATATATTAGTATTTTATAAAAATATTTACAACGATAAGTATAAAATAATTATAATTTAGTATATAATATTATATATTAAAAATAGTATATACTATTCTAAAAATTAAATAGGAAGTTAATATATTATAACTTTTTAATTATTTAGCATTATATAATAATTTATTAAAATAAATATATTATATATAATTATAATACTACTAATAATTTGTTAGTTAGATTATTATATTATTAAAAATTAGTCTTTTAATATTTTAAAAGTTCCTCTAATTAATTAAAAGTAAATATACTTTTATAATATAATTAAATTCTATATATAAAATATATATATATATCTTATTTTAATATATTATTAAGTAATTACTAATTTATATAATAAATTTTATAATTTTTATATTTTTTATACAACTCTAGTTATTTAAGAAAAATATAAAGAATATATAATTATATTATATATAACTTTATATTAAATATATAATAATATATATTAATTAATATATTATAAAACAATTTTTACCTAATTATAGATAATATTAAAATAGTTAATATATTTTAAAGTATTAAAATAATAAATATAAGTAGTATATTAATTTTACTAATAAATTATATATAGTATTCTAATTTTATACTATAAATATTTAGTTTATAAAATACTATATATTTATTTTAGTTAATTATTAGATTATATTTAATAATAAAAAGGTTTTAATAATTAATTCTTATTTACTATAAAAAAATAATAAAAACTATGTTTAATAATTAGGATTATATATTAAATTATAATTATTTTATATTTATTTTTATAAATACTTTTATAAAATACTAACATATAATAATTTTATATAGAAATAAAAAAGTATTTAGTAAGTATAAATCTATAAAACTTAATAGTTAAAAATAAAACTTTAGTTTTAATAATAAAAAGTAATATACTAATTAATATAGTATACTAATAACAAAGATATTATATAATATAAATATATTAAACTATTTATAATTCTAAAAAAAATTAATTTTAAACAATTATATAATAAAGCTTTTATATAGAGTTTTATAGTCTTAAGTTATTAGCGGCGCGCTAATATTAGATTATGTATTAACTATTTTAGTACGGTAGTGCTATTTAATAATTTCTACTTATATATTATTATTAGAGAAACTCTTTTATATTATTTTAGAAGCGCTATCCTATTTATTTTTTTTAAAAACCTTTTTATTCTCTATCTATAGCTCTACCTATAACTCTTACTATTATTTTTTAGTCTTATATTTATTACTAAGCCCCTTATAATACTTATTAATTTTTAAATTATTATTAACCTCCTTTTTATACTTATTACTTTTATTACCTAAAATATATAGTTTATCGGACTTAAAAGTTATATTACTATTACTAAAAAGCTTTTTAAAAAATATTAGCTTACGCTCCCTATAGTAATTAGTATATATATATAATAAAATAATATAATAAACTTACTTTTAATTTTAGGCTATTACTATTACTAGCTTTTTTAATATTATATTTTCTATAAAAGTATACTACTTATTCTTAGCTTCTTTATTTTTAAATATATTTAACTTTAATTTTTTTAATTTCTCTAAATACTTATTGTGTATAATTTTTTATAGTATATTATTTATTTTATATATATAAGTTATTATATAATTTTCGGTTTTCTTATTAGAGCCGCCTATATTAGTTTAAACGAGCTTTTTTAAAGTCTTTATATACTGCTTATTATTCACTTTTAATATAATATTATTCTATTTTTTAAAAATATATTTAAGCTCTATTTATAGCTATTTAGTTATACTATATTAGTATAAGACTATAATAAACAGCTATAATAACTTACTACTTTTCTTATTATAAAACTTTTTTTTCTTAAGCTTTTTAAGCTCTACTTTAACTACTTCTTTTTAGATATCTTGTCTAGTTATTTTAAGTTTTTTTATAAATTAGGATTTCGCTAAATAATCTACTACAGTAACTTTTTTTAAAATTTTTTTTTTATTTTTTATATTTAATTAATTTCTTTATACTATAGCGTAAGTCCTTAAACTTAGCTAGCCCTTAAATAGTATTTACAGATTTATTAAATAATTTTTTTATAAGCTACCTATACTATATATTTTAAAAATTTTATTAATTTTATTTACTTCCTAAGTAAAACCCTATACTAGTTAAAAAATATTATTATAAATAACTATCTTAATTACCCCGGTAAGCTTATCCTACTTATTATACTTAAAACTTAGTAGAATTTTAATTTTATAAAATAGTAGTAGTCTATTTATATAATTAAAAATCTTTTACTTAATAGAATTTATAATATAGTACGCTAATATAATAAAAGTATATAATAATATATAAGTTAGGTATAAAGTAAAGTATAATAGAATAGTAAAAGTAAAAAATACTAGTCTAATTTAAAAAATAGTCTATACGTAATTAGATAGTAGTACTAGTAGTAGCTTATATACTACTAGCCTAATTACGTATAGACGCTTAATTATTATTTTAATTTATTTTATTATTAACTTAACTACCTACTCTTTATTATTATATATAATTATAATAGTTTAATATATATTTAATTATTTACTTTATTTTTATAATATCGCGTACCTACCTAAATCGTAATAAAAAATCTACCCCTAAAAAGTTTTTTTATAAATAGTTATCGCGGTAAGATACCTTAGAGCTTATATTACTAGCTTATAAAGCTCTTCGGAACAGAGTATTTATTTCTTTTTTATATATATATAATACGGCTTTTTAGTACTTTCTTTTATAAAATTAGTCCCTACTCTTTAATTTTAGAATTTAGTAATTTCTAGCTTATTTTTCCTCTATAGTTATATGCCTAGTATTTTAAAAATAAAAAAATTTTTTTTTTTACGTACTTAATTATTAGAAATTCTATTTTTTAAAGCTCTAATTAATTTTTTAATTTTTTATTTAAAAGCTTTTAGTTTTATAAATCTAGTAAGCATCGCCTTATCTATATACTAATAATAATTTATATTTTTAGCTATTAAACGCTTAGTAGGTCTCGCGACTAACAATTCTTTAAGCGTTATAATAACTAAAACTATTTTATTCTTTCTAACTAATAATATCTGTCTTACTAATTCGGCGAGCTAGCTAACTTAGTATATATAGCTTAAAATATAGTATACGCTTTACGGCGTTTAAAATTTTATTAATTTTAACTTTAAAAGTATTAATAATTTTAATAATTTATTTTTAATACTAGAGCTTTTACGTATTATAAAAATAACTAAAACTAAAATTATAAGAATTTACTGCAACTATATTACTAAAATAGCTATATATTAAGCCTACTTATTTAATTATACTACTAAAGTAAATTAAGTAATAAATATCTAAAACTAGATTAGTATAATAATAGCTCTAGAGCTTATAAGCGCTATTTAAATATATTATACTATTAAGGGAGATATCTTAACTTACTTAATTATTTATTTTTTTAAATAAGAGCTTTTAACTACCGATACAGTAGCTAAAAATATTATATAATAATAATACTATACTTATTTAAAAAAAGTAAAATATAAAAGGATAGCTCCTAAACTATAATATTATAAATAAAAAACTCTTTATATAAAAGCGGAGGTATATAAGCTTAGTAATATTTAAAATAAGCTAGTTATTACTAACTTTCTTACTACTATTAGTAAGAAATTAGTATTTAATTAAATAAAATAGATACGTATAATCTAAGCCTAAAAATTAATACTTAAAAATAAGGAGCTCTCTTTAATAAAAGTTAGAAGAATCTTTTAAGTAATATTATAAAATAGAGTTACTAAAATAATTACTAAGAGCTTTAGGATCTTTATAATATTTAGTAAATAAAGCCTATTTTTTTAATTAAATAGCTTATAGCTAAGAAGTAAGGGTAAGTTATACTAATACTTTTATAAATTTAAAATATACTATTAGAAACCTATTAAGTGCTATTACCTATAATTAGTATTAATAAATACTTATACTGGTTAGACTACGCCGCTTTTTAAAAAAAATAAAAAAAAGCTTCTTAAGCGCCTTAAACTTAATAAATTTATAGCTCTTTATAATATACTTAAATAAAAAAAATAGTTTAAGAGAAATACCTTATAGGGTAAGAAATTTAATAAGCTAAAATTCTCTAGCTTTTTTATATATATAGTTATTAATCCTTTGCTTATTACGAGTAGTATATTAAAATAAAGTAATAGTATATATTTTATATAAAACTATAATACTTATACGCTCTCTAAAATTATTATTTTTAATAATAATACCGTTTTATATTTAGTAAATAATAGATTACTACTTATTTTAAAATTTTTTAAAAAAATAGATAGTATCCGTACTGTTAAAACTAAAAAAAAGCTTTTTTAATCTCTAATATAGGAACCCGTATAATTAAAAATACTTTAAATAGTCTAAACGAAAACTCTATAAAAAACTTTATTTTAAAAAATATAACTATTATAAAAGAATTTTACCTAAATATAGTATTTAGAGCTTACTTATATAATAAAGAATTTTAGTATTTAGGTTTAGATAATATACTACGCGTAAAATTTTTAAAATAAAGTTTTATACTTATAACGCTTATTTGTAAGTATAATTTTATATTTATTAAATATAAGCCTCTATTTTTTTATCTTTTAGTCTAGAACATAATACTAGTATATTAAAAGCTCTATTTATAATTAATATATCTATATATTAATACTAAGGATATAGAGTATTAAAAAGTAAAATATTTAAATTAGAAAGTTTTATATACCTTTATCTAAAAAGTATAAAATATTTATATTTTAGGTACTAAATATATATAGTGCGAGTAATATTCTCTTATATATATAGCTTAAGTAATTTTTTAAAAACCTAAAAAGAAATCGCTATAACTATACTAGCGTATTTTATAGGATTTTTTTAATATACCTAAAAAAAGGCTTAGCGAGTAGTAGATATTACTAGTTAAAAATAATTATAATAGGAAGGTTTATATATAGAGTTTATAAGTAAAATTACTTTTAGAGTTTATAAAAGTATTTTTAAGCTTTACTATATAGGTATATACTTAGTATAAACTTAAAATTATAAAGATTTTTTAAAATAATAATATTACTACTTATTTATAGTATAGAAGATCGCGCTTTAAAGAATAAATAAAAAAGCTTAGTATAAGTATTAAAATACTACTTTTATATATATATAAGCTAAATAGCGGCGCTAAACGCGTTAACTAAAAAATTATTAATAAAACTATTATTATAAGGCTTAGTATAAATTTACTAAAAAAACTTTAGCTAAAAATTATAAAAGTAATTATAATACTTTATAATATTAGTCTAATAATTTTTAAAAGTATATAATCTCTAAATAAGATTTTTTATAGCTAGTTTAGATAGTATTTCTGTTATTATAAATTTAAATTTATAAAATACTAAACGGCAGATCTACGCTTAGATTAAAATAATATATATATTTATAGTTATTATGTATATTTACTCAATAGGAATTACATAGCTAAGCGTAATAAATATAAATTTAAAGTAAATCTATAAGCCTATATTAGATATTTAATTAGTTACGTAGCTTTTAATATTTATAAAATATAAATACTATAGTTTAACTAGATTATTATAACGCGTAACGTTACGTTTAATAAAACTTTTTTTTATAAAAAAAAAAAAGATTAGCCTATCCTATAAGAAAAGGCTATAAAGTTTATAAATATTTTATATACTATTAAGGTTATAGATATAGGTAAAGCGTTTAATAAAATTTTTAATATATAAACCTATAATTTTAGTAAGCTAAAAATTAATAAAAATATTACGTAACTTAAGTAATAATCTAAAAATACTTTAGTATAGGTTTTATTTTATTCTTTTAGCTAGTTAGGTAAGTAAAGTTTTATATAAGTAGTATATATATAAGTTATTAATATAATTAGCTAACAGCCGCGAATCCGTATATTATATAATATAAATATTAGTTTAATCTCTCCTTAGCCCACTCTAGAGCCTAAAAAATTTAAAAGTATAAATTTTAAAAAAAATATATATTTTAGTATTTTTTATAAAGTATACTTTAGTAAAGAAGTAGAATAGTTTAGAATAAAAAGCCTATAGGATTTTTAAATAGTAGGTAAAAGCTTATCTAATACTATTACTTAAATTAGTAATATAAAGCTCCTCTTGTTAAGTAAAATAAAAAAAAATTTTATTTATAGAATACAGGGATCTATAAAGGACTATAGTTTAGCTACTTAATAGAGCTAAAGATAATATAGATTAAATTTTAGAAATTCTAATAAACTAAAGGGTAGAAATAAAAACCTACTTAGTATTTATATATTATTAAGCCCTAACCTAGAGAGTAAGCTATTATATAATATAAAACTTATAAGTATTTTACTAAATAGCGTAGATAGCTCCCTTTAATATAACTTTATAAATATATTTATTCCTAGTATAAACCTTATATAAGAAGAGTATAGAAAGCTTATAACTATTAATATTATAATTTAAGCTATTATATAGGATAGGGCCCTAAAGAAGATAATATTTTAAAATAAAACTTATATATACCGTAATAAGCTTTTAAAAGAACTAGTAATATAAAAAGTAATTTTTTTATATTTATTTAGTTTACTCTTTTACTAGACTATATATAAAGAATAGATTATACTTTTTAAAAAATAAATTTAGTAAGTAGTTACGCGCTTTAAAAGTGCTAAATATTTATTTTTACTTAAGTAGGTATTTACTTATAAGTTTAATTAGGATAGTTACTTTATAAAGTATAAAACTTATTTAATTATTAGAGGCAACCTCTAGTTAAAAGATACGCTTTTATTAATATATACTATAATATTTATAATACGCTCTTTTCGTATAGCTATAGTAATTATAGTAGAGTTTAACCTAAAAATTTTATAGCTTAATATAATTAGTATATTTTTTAATATACTAATTAACCCCTTAAACCTAGTATAGTATAAACTACCTAATAGCTATAAATAAGATAATAATTATATAAAGCTTAATTAAGCTTTATATAGCCTATAAAACTTATCTATACTATAGTATAAAAAGTTTTTTAGTACTCTAACTAAGTTTAGTCTTATCTATTTAAAAAAAAAGTCTTACTTATTCTTTAACGCAGATTATAAAATCTTTATACTTTTTTATATAGATAATATTTTACTTTTATACTATAAAATTTATTAGTAAAAGGCTTTTAAACTACGTAATAAGCTCCTAGAAATATATAAAATAGAGGTATATAAAGCTATAAAATAGTATTTTAAAGTATAGGTAATTAGAAATTAAAAAAATTAAATAATTACGCTAATCTATAATTTATATATTAAAAAAATTGCAAAAAAATTTAGGGTAACTAATTTAGTACTTTTTTTACTAACGCCTTTACTATTAGAAGAGCTAGTTAAGAATAAAAAAAAATTGATAAAAGCTAAAATTAAAGTATATTAGGAGCACGTTAAATTTATATTATATACTACTATTATAATAAAACTAGATATAGTATTTACCGTTTTAAAGCTTTTTTATTTTTTAATTAATTTAAGTAAAGAATATTTTACTATAGTAAAACGCGTAATCGCGTTTCTTTATAAATTACGCTTTTAAGTAATTTAATATAGGGTATATAAGAGCCTAAAACTTATAATCTATTTAGACGCTTTATTTATAGATAATTTAAAAAATAGAAAATCTTTATATAGCTATATTATTATATTATTTAGTAGTATAATTATTTAGAAAGTAGTAAAATAGGCTATTATTATAATATTAACTACTAAAGCAGAGCTCCTCGCGTTTAAATATATAAATAAAAAAATAATAGCTCTAAAGTACTTTTTTAAAGAACTTATTCTAGATTTTAGAGCTACGTAGCGTATATTCTATAATAATTAATAGATAATTAGGCTAGTTATAGGTAAAAATAAGTATATAACTACCCGTTTATACTATATAAATATATAGAATATATAGCTGCGCTAAAAGTATTTAAAAGGGAGTTTTAAAATTAAATACTTTTAGATAAGTAATATACTAGCTAATAAGTTAATAAAAGCTTTTATAGCTTAGTAATTCTAAAGATTTAGAAAGTAACTAAATTTTAAAAATATAAAAGAAAAAATTACTAAGCTAAAATTTTAAGAAATTATATAATAATAGAGCGCAAAGCGTTTTAAATTAAATATTAAATAGCTTATTAGCTACTATTTATAATAACTAATTTAAAGTCGCACCGCTTAAAAAAATTTAATAATAAAATAATAAAATTATATAACAACCCTAATAGAGAAGTTTAATAGATTAATAATTTTACTAGCTTACTAAACTTTTAAATAGCTTAAACGCGGCGCGAAGTAATCTTATTAGAGATATTATTTATAAAGTTACTACTTAAGTTTTTATTTATTTTAATTATCTACCTAATAATAGTCCGTAATTTATTAAGCTTTATTATTTATAAAATCTATATTAGTAAATATTACTAGATATAGATTAAAAGACTATATTTTTTTATAAGTAAGCTTTTTTATCTTCTTACTATAGAGCGGCTTATAATAAAATAGAAAGTACTTAGTAATCTTCTAAATATAAATAGAACTATAATAGTAAATATATAATTTTTTTAAATTATCTAAATTAAAATATTAGTATATATATTAGTTTATAGCTATATCTGCTTTTATATATCTAGTAATAGAAGTCTCACGTTTTAGTATTATAATAATTTTTATTACTTTTACTAAATAGAGCACTATCTAAATAATAGAAGTAAGATATAAAGCGCTTTAATTTTATAAACTATTAGTAATATTAAGCTATATAGATATTATTTAATAGTTTTTTAACTTTTCTAATTCTAATATAAAAAGATAGATAGAGCTTAGAAAAACTATAAATTAAAAAGCTTAAAATATTTTTTATTAATATTATTTATATCTTTACGGCGTAACAGAGTCTATAAAATAAGTAATTTACTATTTTTATTTTTTTTAATTTACTTTTAGATTCGCTCTCTACTATAGAGCGCGGCTTATTTCTTAAAACTATCTTAGTAGAGCTTAAAAAAACTAAATTAAAAAAGGCGCTAATAGCGCCTTACGCTTAAAAAGACTAAATAAAGAAAATAGGTAGAGTAGAATTAATAATTTTAGAAGCCTATTTAATTTTATTTTAAAATTAAGCTTCCCGTATAATATTTATCTACTTATAGAATAGTTAACGGACAGCAGTTATAGAGTATAGTATAAATATTAAACTAAAAAAATTATTAAAATTACTAACTAGTAGTACGTAGATAAGATTTTTTATAAATTAAAAGAACTGCGAATTAAGAATTTATAATAATATATAAAAAAAAATTTTTAAAAATTAAGAAAGCTGCGGAACCAAAGGATCGGAGACTAAAAAAAATAAAAAAATTTTTTAATTAAGAAAAGCTAGGGGATCTACTTATATTAGAGACGTAGAATATTTTTTTTTAGTTTATAATAGCTACGTATTATTTTATAAAGAGAGTAGGTAAACTACTAAATATTATAATATAGGAGTATCTATCTAAGTTATAATAATTCCTATCTAAAACTAAATAGTATTTTAACTCTTCTAAGCTGCCTATTATTAGAGCTTTTTATACTTTTTATTTTTTTTTTTTAATTGCTTCTTCTTACGGAGCGCAATAATAGGCTAAAAAATAATATTAAATAACTTATTAAAAACTAAAGGACTAAACTTTATTAACTTCTTACTAATTTTAGTAAGCTTATAATATTTAAAATACTATTTACTTTTAATTATATTTAGGTTCTAGACTATAGTAATATAAAAAGGATCGGAAAACTATTAAATAAAAATTAGTAAAATTTTTAAAAGATAAAATTAGAGCTTAAAAATCCGGATAAACTTTAAAAAGTAAAAATTAAAAAAAAATATTATAGCTTACTGCAGTTATAGCGGTAATAATATAAATAATTAATTTATAATACTTATAATAATTAAAGAGCTTAAGAAGCTATTTAGAGAAATAAAGTTAAATAAAAAAATATAGAAATAGTATAAATAGTATAAAAAAATATAAAAATAATAGTTAGAAGTATAAAAAGAGTAAGGATTATTTTAAAAATGTTAGTAGAGAGAGTATATAAATACTTTTTATATTACTAACGCTAGCGCGCCTACTATAATTAGTTTTTTATTTTAAAACTCTATTACCTAGCAATACTACCTACTAAAAAAATTACTTATAAAGCTTTTACTAAAATTAATTCTATAGTTATAATAAGCTTAAAAAGAATTAATTTTTTTCTGCTTAGACAGTTAAACTATTTTTTTTAATAACTTAACTAGGGGGTATATCGTAGTAAGATACTTTAGAGTTTATATTATTAACTTATAAAACTTTTTAAAATAGAGTATTTATTTTTTTTTTATATATATATAATGCGGCTCTTTAGCGCTTTCTTTTATAAAATTAGTCCCTACTTTTTAATTTTAGAATCTAGTAATTTCTAGCTCGTTTTTCCTCTATAATAGTAGTCTAAAAAAACTCTTAAAAGTCTTAAAAAACTTAAAAAGGTACCTACTAGTAGTAAAAAATATATAAATATTATTAAGAGGGATACTCTAAAAAAAATACTAACTTAAGCTAGGCAGTAGGTTATTATAGCTTTTAATAATAGTTAGGTATTAATATTATATAGCTATTACTCTTTATAAGATTAAATGCTATTAGTAAGAAACTAGTTTATTAATTAAAAAAATTCCTTTTACTTAACTAGTACGCGAAATTACTACTATAGAATTCTCTAGTAAAAATTTTTAATTCTAATTTTTTATACTATAGACTATATAAAAAGCCTTTAAAGCCTTTCTAGTTATATATTTTAAAAATATAATAACCTATACTATATTATTTACTATATACGAACTATTATAAACTATAATATAAATTATATTTATACTAAAAGGGTTGTTATTTAGACTAAGGATTTGTATTTAGCGCTTAGATACTTAGTAAAGTATAGTAAGAATTTTAGGTTTTTAACTTTTTTAGTTTAGTATAAAATATAACGTAAATAATAAAGAAACTGTATTATAACTTAAATATAACTATCTACTTTATAAACTATAATATATTATAATAACTAATTATAATATATACCTTTATTAAATAACCCTAATTTAAATTTTATAATTTAATTTTAATCTATAGTTTGTATAACCTCTATTTAATTTTAATCCCTAGTCTATATAACCTTAACTTAATTTTAACCTATACTAGTATTAAAATAAATAGGTTAAGAGTATAGTTAGGTTAGAGTCTTACGTAAGCTAACCTAACTTTAACCTAACTCTAACCTATTTACTAGCGTAATAAAAAATATATAATTTATACTATAGGGTTTTACCTAAATAGTAATTTATTTTTCTATTTTTATAAATAATATATATTTAACTTATTTTATATATTATACTATAGTATTACTTTACCCTATTTCCTAATATTAAAATTGCTTTTTTATCTTTAAGAAGTAACTTAGTATAATATAACTTTAAAAAAGTTTTATTATTTTATTTTATATAATATATCGGTTTTCTAAAATATTATAATTATTAAAAAATTTAATATATATTTATATACTAATTAAATAAAGAGTATAGCTGTAGTGGCTCGAAGCAACTAAAAGGGGTTTTAAAAAAGAAAGAGTATATATATACCTTTATACTTAATGTTTAAAAAATTTTAAAAAAAATTTAAGTCCCCTTAGGGTATTTTTAATACTTAAATTTATTAAAGATTTATATAAGCTGTAAAGACGCCTTTATTAAATTTATTAAAATATAAAAAGGTATAAATAGTTACTAATTATTATAATTAGATACTTTTATTTTAATTAAAACTATTTATTTTTTTTTTTTAAATAAGTACGTGCTTAGATATAATACATTAAAAATAAAAATAAAGTAAAATTATTACTTAATATTAACTATTACTTTAATATAGGTAACTAAACTATAATTATAAAATATTTAATTATTTATAAAGTAAAACTATTTTAGTTTTTATTTTTACTTTATATTTACTAATACTAAAAGTCTTCTATATTTATAAAAAAAAGATGACTTATGATTTTAATCTAAAAAAAAATAATTAGAAATACTATTTTTATTAATTATTAATCTATATTCTAATAGAAATTTTAAAGATTAAATTAATTATTATTTATATTAATAATCCCCTTTAAATTATCTAAAAAATTAAAATTATTTTACAACTTAGTACTAATCTACTATTAAAAAAATTTAAAACTTTTTAAAAGTTAAAATACTAAATGCCTTTAGAGAATTACTTTAATAGTTTAATAAATCTAAAGTTGGTTAATAACTGTTGTAGTAATCTATTAGTTACTTTTTAACTTTATTTTTATATTAAATAGAGATTATATTTATTTCTATTACTTTTTATTTTATTTATATATATATAGATAGTGTAGCGTTTAATAATAGTTAATATTTTTATTTATAATTATAAATTCTGTGTTACCTATAAAGATAACTGCGAAACTAAGTATATTTATTTACTAGTTTATTTATCTAGCCTATACACTAAATATACCTATATATATAAATCTCCCTAATACTATTTAAATATTAACTACCTAGTATTTTTATATTTTGTATTTATTACTTATTACTCTATAGGCTCTAAGTTTTAAGCTTAAAATATTTTTACTTTTACTGCTAGCACCCCTAATAGTATTTTATATAAATATATTTTATATTTTAGGCTGCGTATTTCTATTACAAAACTAATATTAATATATATTTTTTTTATTTTTTATAACTAGTATAGTACTACTATATTTATTTTTATTATTTTTACCTTTATATAGGCTACCGTAACTAACTCTAGATTTTTAAATTATATAGCCTTTACTATTAACACTATTATAATTCTATTTATTTAATTACTATTTATTTTATTACTATCTACTTTATTACTATACGCCTTATCGTCTAGGATTTCTTAGTATTAATACATAGTACTTTTATAAAACTAGTAGGTAATTATATTATATTTAGAATACTTAATAGTATTAAAAAGAATTATTTATTAAATATTATTATTTTATAAATAGAATATAGCAGAAATAGTTTATATATTTAGTATAATAGGCGTGTGAAAATTAATTTAAATAAATATAGTATCTATAAAAAAAAGAATAAAAATAGAAGCTATATATTATAAGTAAATATAGTTATAATAAGTAAAGTTTTAGTATATATTTTTACTCTTAAAGAGTGTTTTAAAAAGTATTTTAATAAGTATATTTTTTTTTAAATAAATATTTAACTGTGTTAACTGTAAAAGAGATAGAGAATAGATCTATAAGTAATAGTAATTATTACTACCCATATATTTATTTTTTAAAGAATGTAGTATTAGTACTAGATTTTTTATACTAAAGTTTTTTAATTTAATATTTTTTTTAGGGACGTACTAAGTATACTAGTAGTATACTAGCGTAGCGCTATTCCTTTTTTAATCTAGTCTTACCTAACTTTTTTAATATATTAAGTATAAAGGTATATATATACTCCTATTTTTTTTTAAACCCCTTTTAGTTACCTATACAGCCACTATAGATACACCTTTTTATTTAATTAATATATAAATGTATAGACGAAAATTAATTTTAAATAAACTATTTAACTATCTAAGTAGTTTTATATAAAATTTTTAAACTATATCTCCCCTCTTTAAGAGGAGCTAGATATACTTAAAACTAGTAAATAACTCTAATAACTTTAAAACTTTATAAGCTACTTAAATAAAAATGTTTAGACTAAGCTATAGATTTAAAAAAAAATAATAGATTAATACTATTAGTAAAATAAAAGAGAAGACTAATTCCTTTTAATTAATATAAAAGATAACTAATTACTCCTAAGTAAGAGTATAAAAGGCTTATTTATTCTTTTATATTATATTTTTATTATATTTTACCCTGCCTACTAACATCGTAAACTAATAATATTATTATAGACTTATTACGTAATTTAGAATAATATTTTTTTATTTAATTTTACGCTAAGCTTTTATATTACCTATTAAACTTCCTACTAAGATAATAATACTACCTAAAAGCCTACTAGTAAAATAAGTTACGTATATACCTAGCTTACCTAGTAGTCTTATAAAATAAGAAAAAAGCTATACCTATTATTATTAGCACCTACGCCGCCTATAGGCAAAAAAAAAATACCTACTACTTAGTTAGTAACGCCTACTAGTTAAAAATAAAAATATACCTAGTATCGCCTAGCTTTATAGTAATATATTACTTAATTAAAGGTATTTTAAATCTTAAACGCGTACTTCGAAATACGTATTATTTTATTTATTTAGTTTTAATATTATTTAAAACTTACTATAAGTTTTTTATACTATTTACCCTCTTTTACTTTTTATATATACCTTATAGTCTCTATTTAAGTAAAAAAGCTTTTTTTTACGTATTAATTCTTCTAGTAGTATATACTAAATACGTAGCTAAATATATAAAAAGTAATAAATCTTTACTTTTTAATTTAGCTAGCAGCTATCCTAGGCACTATCTTAATAAGTTATTTATAAAAAAATTTATTAATTACTAAAATACTATAGACTGTTTTTAAATTTAGGGTCGCAGTATTACTATACTATTATTATATAATTTTATTAATAAAGGGCGCGTTTATAATAAAGATAATAGGTAATAGTTTTTTATTAGTAGCTTAAAATATAATAGCGGTAATAGTAATAGTACGAGAATAATATAAAAAAAAATTAAATAGATATTTAGCAGAACTTTAAGAAGTAGAAAATAATATAGTATAAAATATAAAATAAATAGCTAGACTTATTTAAAGACTAAATATTATAGGCTCTAGATATTAGCCTAATAACTCTATTAGTCCTAAAGTTTACACGCCTAATAATACTTAATTACCTTATATATAATTATAAATAATAATTACTAATAACTTCTAAAATAATTACAAGTAGTCGCTATTCTATAAATATAAATTAAAATATAAGTATTACTATATTTAGTAGAGTACTATAACCCTCGCTAAAAAGAAGGAGTATAACTTTTAAGGGTTTAAAATTTATACTACTTATATATAGCCTCGTTATATATAAGCTATTTAGTATTTATTAAGTTTTTATTATTACATTATACCGCGGTTTTATAAAGCTCGCGAAGTACGTTAATTAAAAAAATAACTAATTTTAGTAATTTTAGAATATAAAGACCTAAAAAAAAATATAAAATATAAAAAGATTTACTAAATTTTAAAAATGTTTTAGGTAAAACTAATATGTATAGATAAGTACTAACTAGTTTAATAGACTACTAACTAATATAAAATTTTTTACTAGTATACTAATATATTACTATTATAGTAAAAAGGGCTACTATACTTTTAAATACTATTATAAAAATAAGGTAGCAGCTTCTAAATTTAAAAAAGTAATTAATAAAGCTACGTTATTAACTTAGACAGAAAAGCGGAAAAAGTAAAAATAATTATAATAATTATTATATATATTAGAACTATTATAAACTATTTATTAAGAATAGTTAAGATTAAGTATATTAGTAATTTACTTATCTAGTTATATAATTAATTTAAGAGAATAGTTATCCTAAGAGCTAAAGTTATAAATAGAAGCTATATTAAACTTTAGTAAATCTAAAGTTTATTTTAAATTTTATAAGTACTAGACTAGTAAAGAAAATACACTTAAAAGTAACTATTCTTAACAAATTATTAGTATAGGTAGTAAATAGTTTTAATATAACTCTTTATAGTACTACAGTTACTAAAATAAATTTAATTAATTTATATAATTAAAGTTAAATTTAATAAATTCTATCTATAGTCGTGGATCTTTCTTAATATAAAATTTTTTAAAATTTATTTTAATTTAACTAGATGAATTTAAAAATAAATATTAATATATAAAATATTTTCTTTTATAGTAATTTTAAAAAAAAAATTTTTATTATAAAATTTACTTTTAAAAGCGTAAACGAGTTTAATTATAGTATATATAACTTAAATACCTAAATATCTATATATTTAGTAGGTTTAATAAAGATTCTAATCGAAAATAAATTAAATCGATATAAAGAATACTCTATACTACCTAAATATTTTAATATTATATATTTAGTTTTAAAGATTTTATAATTTCTATAAACTATAAATTAAATAATTTAAAAATTTATTTTAAGTCTTATACTAATTCTTTATGTTATTTCATATATAATCTTTTAGTTACTGAACTAAAAATTCTTAAAAAGTATATAAAAAAATATTTTAAATATAAATAAATTTAGTTATTAAAATTCTCTACTAGGGTCCTTATCCTCTTTATAAAAAAGAAAAGTAGTAGTCTTAGGCTTTATATAAACTATAAAGGCCTTAAAAAGATTATAATTAAAAATTATAACACTTTTCTACTAATTATAAAATTATTAGACTATTTTATAAAAATATAAATTTATACTACACTACCGAGTAGGAGTATAAAAGACTTATTTATTCTTTTATATTTTATTTTTATTACGTTTTACTCCGCCTACTAATATTATAAACTAATAATATTATTATAGACTTATTACGTAATTTAAAGTAATATTTTTTTATCTAATTTTATACTAAGTTTTTATATTACTGGTTAAACTTTCTATTAAGATAATAATACTATCTAAAAGCCTACTAGTAAAATAAGTTACGTATATACTTAGCTTATTTAGTAGTTTTATAAAAAAAAACTATATTTACTATTTTTAGTATTTATGCCGCCCGTAATACCTACTACTTAGTTAGTAATACCCGCTAGATAAAAATAAAAATATATATTTACCTAATACTATACGCTCTAGTAGGCCCTAGAGTTTATACTTAATTTTTTTTTAAATTTTATAAGTATACTAATATATTTATTTTATTTTATTAGCCTAAGTTTAGAATCGCGCTTATCTTAAGTTTCTTAAATTTATTTTTAGCTTTTTTAATAATACTGGGTTTCTCGGTTCTTTTTTATTAAATACTTATTTTTATATAACTTTTATTTTATTAGTCTAGAATCTATTTATATAAAATAGCGCACTAAAAGAATTTATAAAATCAAAAAGAATAATATGTTTAAAAAGGCTACTTTTTACTAAAAGTTCGCGTACGCGTAAGTTAGTATAGAATTTATTAATAAGTAGTATATAAGTAAATAGTTTTAGTTAATTTTAGACTTTATATTAGCTTAGAGTATTACTACTACTAAAAGTAGTTAGTATAATAGGTAGTAAGTTACCTGTCTAAGTTTACTACAGTAATAGGACCTTTTAAAAATAAAAAAAACCTATAAAAATATAATATAGTAAAGTACTTTAAGTAGGTAATAATATAGTATAAAGTATAAAATAAATAGTTAAACTTATTTAAAGGCTAAATATTTAGTTATATAGGCTCTATATAACCGCCTTATAATTTTATTAGTCTTAAAGTTTACAGGCCTAGTAACCCCTAAGTTAACTAACCGCCTTATATATAATTATAAATAGTAATTACTAATGCCCTTAAAAATAATTATAAGTAGTCGCTAATCTATAGATATAGATTAAAAGATAAATATATTACTATATTTAATAAGATAATTGTGGTCCTTACTAAAAAAATAAAATATAACTTTTAAGAGTTTAAAATTTATACTACTTATATATAGCCTTATTAGTATTATATAAGCTATTTAGTATTTATTAAGTTCTTGTTATTACGTTGTGCCGCGGCTTTATAAAACTTATAAAGTACGTTAATTAATAATTTTATATTAAATTTAACCTATAAAAAGACTACAATTATATTTATATTATAAAAAGTAAAAAGTAAAAGACTATATTTTATATAAGATATAGTTATTGTAAGTATATAATTATATTTTTTAGTTTAATAAATATACCTACGTAATTCTAATAGCTTATACTATAAATACTAACTATATTAGTTAATATAACTTATATAGTATATCTTAATAATATATTTATCTTTTTAGATACTAAGAAAAAATATAAGAATTATATAAAAGAGGTATTATACTGTTTACGTAAAATAAAATTTTACTTAAACTTAAAAAAGTATTATTAGTATACTATATTTACTAAATACTTTAGCTTTATTATTTTATTTAAAAACTTTTTAATCAATCTAATTTAGGTTAATATAATTTAAAACTAATTTAAATTTATCTATATACGCGATAATTATATATTTATTAGCTTTATAAACTACTATTGTAAATTTATAAACTATTTTATTTAGTTAGTTATACTACTTACTAAATTAATTTAAAAGATATTAGATAGTACTAAAAGTGGGCTAGCTATAAAAAAAAGTATTTATATTAACTTTAGCGATACTAGTAGAAAAACTTTTAAAAAGCTTTAAAATATTTTTTTAATGTATTAATACTGTTATATTTTAAGTATAAACGATAGATTTAAATTAAAACTAATACTTTTAATAAAGCTATATATTTATATATTAATCGAACAAAGAGTGTAGCTGTAGTAACTCGGGACGACTAAAAGGGGTTTTAAAAAAGGAGGAGTATATACATGCTTTTATATTAATAAAGCTATTAGTACTATTTTAAGCTAATTAATTTTTAACAAGGATAAATTAATTTAGTAGTAGCTAGTTAATTTTTATTTAAAAAAGTTAGGTAGCGCGTAGTACTATTACTATATATATAATAATAATCTTTTTATTATTTTAAAAAGTATTAAGTACTAAAAATAATATCTATAGAATATTTATTTTAAAATTTTTATAAATTATAATAAATTATAACAATTTATATAAATAAAAATTCTACTACTATATTAAATATAATTATACTTACTTCGTTTTAAATATAATGTTAATATATCTTATAAGATAGGGTTAATAAATCTGACTAATATTTTATCTTACTACCCGAATTATATACTAAAGTCTAAAAAATTAAGTATAAATATAATATAGTTTTTATAAAATTTATAAAAAAAGTTATTATAACTTTTTACTCTAAACGTTAACGGAGTCTAAGTTTTTATAATAATAACTTATATATAAATAACCTAAAAATATAATTTAAAACTTATAAAAACAATTTAAAACTTTACTCTAAGTAATTTATTTAAAAAAATAATTACTTTAAAGTACCTAATATACCTAAAAAATAAAGAGTTAGACGTATCTAAAAATAGTAATAATAACTTATAACTAAATAGTCTAAAGGGTACTAAATTAAAACTAATAAAACTAATACCGTCCTATACTCCTAAAAATAAAATAAAAGTAATTATATAATAGTATAATAGTCCCTTCTTAAAATATTTTAGTATAAAGTAAACTTTTAAGCGTGTATAGCGTAAATATATATAAATAGGTCTATTTAAAAACGTCACAAACTACGTTTATAACTATAAGTATTATTAATATATTAATTTAAAGATATATAAACTATATAATCTTTTTTATCTACTTTTTATTTTTATAGACTATAGTAATACGTAACTATAAATTTTATTATAAACTTATTTTTTAGTTACTTTATTACAATTATATATAATATAATTTTTATACTTATAGACTACTTCTTTAACATAGTCTATTATATACTAGTAAAAATAAATTAATATTATATTAATTTAGTCTAGTTCTTAATCTGCAAAATTATATAGTTTTATATAAATTTAAAAATAGTCCTATTTAATAGAGGTCCGCTTATATAAGTAAAGTATTAAAATACTGTTTAGTATTATTTAAATTTAATATAAATCTTATTATTTACCTTCTACTTATAAATAAATAAGTAAATAGAATAGTAAAATAAAATCCTTTAATAGTATGTTTATAGTGTCTATTATTTAAAATAAAATAATTAGGCGTTATAAATTTGTTTTATAGAATTTACTTATAATAATAGTTAGTACTTTATTACTAAATATATATCCTTTTAAGTCTACTATAAATATAGCCTAAAAAAACTAAATTAGCGTTTATAGGTACTAAAGAAAAGAGACAATTTTTAAGCTTTTTACTTAGCCTCTAAACCTATTAATATCTATAATAAAGCTAAATAAAAACTAGAAATAGTATAAAAGTATAAAAATGTACTTTAAAATAAAATATAAAGCCTAGATTTTAAATTATTATATATAATCTATAAAACTATATTAAAAAAATAAACTAAATATAATTAGGTTCTAGTATAATAATTAAATATATACATAGTTTACCTACTATATATAAAATTAAACTTATAAGTTTAAAATAAGTTTATTTAGTTTTAATTTTTTTTACTAAAATTATATAAATCCCGGAGTATACTATTATATAAATAATAAAACTATTTAAAAAAAAAAATACTTAAAAACTAAAATTTTTAATTAGTATAGCAGTATTAAACAGATTTTAATAAGAATTTAAAATTACCCTAAAAAGATTTAAAGTAATCTTAGTGGAATAAGTAATCGAAAAGTAAAAGTACGCCTAGACCTCGATCCAGGGGTACGAACGCAGTGAGGGAACTCTGTTAGGTACTAAACCGTGTACGCAATAGTAGAATAAGTAATATAAAAGTAATATAGATTTTTTATAAAAAATAATAATTTACTTAAAAATATACTAATATAATATAACTAGGACCGGTTTCCTAAAAAAGAGAAACTAACTTAAAGAATTCTATATAAATTCTAAAAAAGAGAAAAAAAATTTCTTTTTTTTTAGTAGTTATAGGCGCTAAATTAATTTAAAAAGGACTTTTAGCGTAAATTAATAGTATATTTTAGACTATTTAAAAGCTATATTTCCTATTTAAAATAAAACTATTACTTTTTACTTTTATAGTTCTATACGTATAATCTATAAAAAGTTTAGTAACATAAATAGTTTTATTAAAAGTTAACTAATTAATATATTTTACGAGCTTTATAAAGCCGCGGTATAACGTAATAATAAGAACTTAATAAATACTAAACAGCTTATATATAATAAGATTATATATAAGTAGTATAAATTTTAAACTTTTAAAAGTTATATTCCTTCCTTTTAGCGAGGGTAAGGTGCTCTACTAAATATAGTAATACTTATACTCTAATTATATATTTATAGACTAGTAACTGTTTATAATTATTTTTAAAGTTATTAGTAATTACTACTTATAATTATATATAATATATTTAGCTTAGGAGGTTACTAGGCGTAAAAACTTTAGGACTAAAGGGAGTTATTAGGCCGTTATCTAGAGCCTATATAACTAAATATTTAGCTTTTAACTAAGTCTAGTTATTTATCCTATACTCTATACTATATTATTAACTTTTATTTTTTAAAGTTATATTTTATTATATTATAATTTTTTTAGGTCTTTTTTATTTTTAAAATATCTATTACTATACTAATTTTAGATAGATAACTTACCGCCTATTATACTAACCGCTTTTAGTAGTAGTAATACTTTAAGTTAATATAAAATTTAAAATTAACTAGAACTGTTTACCTATATACGGCTTATTAATAAATCTTACGCTAACCTACACGTACGTAACCTTTTAGTAAAAAATAGTTTTTTTAAGTATATTATCTTTAGCTACTTTAAAACCCTTTTTAATATATTATTTTATATAAATAGATTCTAGATTAATAGAATAAAGACTTTATAGAAGCGAGTAGTTAATAAAAAAGGGCTAAAAGACTTAACGTTATTAATAGAGCTAAAGGTAATAAAGTAACTTTAAACTTAAACTAATAAGATAAGGCGGATTTATTAATATATTTATTATTAGGATAACTATACTTTGCTTATACGGAGTAATCGTCGTCTGTAATATTATAGTAAAAAGGAAATAGTATAAAATAATAAATAATAATAATTATATCTTAATTATATCTTTTTTTTTTCTCTACTATTTATATAATAGCTAAATAAGGGTTCTATACGCTAGTGTAAATTATATAATTATATAACTATAGCTATATAATCTATATACTCTATATTACTAGTAAATTTATTTAAATTAACTATTCTATATATACTAATAACTTTTCTTTTTATAATAATACCGTATAAATACTTTATTTTTTTATATTTTTTTTTTACTTTTTATACGAGTATCTCTCTGTTTTAATATATCTTTATATAACTAAATTATAATCTATTATTCGCACGTTACATAATAATAAGAAGTAAAATATAATATACTACTACTTATTAATTAAAATTATAGTAAACTAAAATAAAAAATTAATAACTTTATACGTTACGCGAAAGTAAAAAGTAAAATTATAATAAATAAGAGTAAAAAGTTATTATATAATAGTTAAGAAGGGCTAGTCTAAAGCTGTATAAAATAGTAGTATATAAAAAAAGGCTTTTTCTCTCTATAATATTTTTTTTTTAATTTTACTTATTATTATCTCTATACGGTTTAGACACTATCTTTTTTTTTTTAACTTTTTAGCTATCTTTTTTTATATAGAGCTAACCTTTAATAAAACTTTTAAAATTGTTTTAGTTCTATATAGTTAGTAGTAGTAATAGTAACTATAATAAATTATAATTATATTTAATTTTACCCTTATATAAGCCCCCGCCCCTAGTAGATAAATCTAGATTATTATTCTTATTAAAATAGCTATTAATAGAGTATTCTTATTAGCTCTTTATATTAATATATATATATATTTCTGTGTAATTCTTTCTGTATAGTAATATCTTATAGGATAATAAGTATATAGTATACTAGCTATTTTTATATAATATAAATATTATTCTATCTAATAATACTAACTTAACTTTTTTTACTATAAAAATTATTTACTATAAAGGCTATTTCTATATACTTCTAATTTAGTTATATAAAGCGCTTAAGCCGCAGCTATATATATAGAGATATAATAATAATACTAAACTTTTACTCTTTATAAAGTATTATATATTAGTAGAATTCTAAAGTATAGCGTATAGTTTTTATATATAATAGTTATATAAAGCCCGGTATAAATATTATATTTAGATTTTTTTTATTTTTTTTTTATTTTTTTTTTATTTTTCCTTTATTAATATAGAAGAGGATTAGAAATATCTAAAAAAAAAAAAAAAATTTTCTTTATTTTTTTTTATTTTCTTTAAGTATAATATTTTAAAAATTTTCTTTTAACATTCGTGCGATAAAGTAAAAGAATATAATATATAAAAAAAAAAAATGCTAAAAAATAATTTATATAATTATTTTTTCTACTATTTATTACCGTACGTATTAAGTTATTTAGTAAATAAGTTATTTTAGATATTTAAATCCTTTATCTAGTATTATAACTTAGTTTAGTCTTTAAGTACTTATATAAAAATATTATATTTTTAGATATATTTTTTTTATAATAAATTTAGATCTGTCTCTATTATATACTTTTTACCTTTTTTTATAGAGGAAGCTTTTTTTAGTACTATTATATTATCTAGTTTATACGATATATAATTAATTATATAGTTTTAATTTATAGTATTAGCGCGTTTATATAAAATAATTTAGCTTTAAAAAGAGTTATCCTTATCTTTTATACGGATAAAGGTTTAATAAAATATATAATTTAATATACTTCTCTCTATCTATAAATACGAGAAAGAGTCGCGTAATATATAAAAGTATTTTTATATAATATAAAATTAATAATATTTTAACCTCTTTATATACCCTTACTAATTTATAGTAGATAAAGAAATTTAATTAACTACTAGTATAAAGTAGTTAAATAAAGTAATTAATCTAACTATACGGTAAATAAAGAAATCTAATTAATTACTAGTATAGAGTAGTTAAATAAATTAATTAACTAACTACTAATTAGTATTAAAATAATTATACTCTACTTATACGGAGTAATTATCGTCTATAATATTATAGTAAAAAGAAAATAATACAAAATAATAAATAATAATAGTTATACTTTAATTAATATTTTTATCTTCTTTACTATCTATATAATAGCTAGATAGAGGTTTTATACGCTAGTATAGATTATATAATTATATAACTATAGCTATATAATTTGTACGCTCTACATTACTAGCGAATCTATTTAGATTAACTATTCTATATACATTAATAATATTTAAAAAAAAAAAAAAAACTAAATATAAACTTTAGGGCCTACTAAGATGCGTAGTATTAGGTAAGTACGTATTTTTATTTTTATTTAGTAAGTATTACTAACTAGGCGGTAGATACTATAGGCAGTATAGATACTAAAAATAGTAAATATAGTTTTTTTTTATCTTATAAAGCTGCTAAATAAGCTAAATATATACGTAACTTATTTTACTAGTAGGTTTTTAGGTAGTATTATTATTTTAGTAAAAAGTTTAATAAATAATATAAAAGCTTAGCGCGGAATTAAATAGAAAAATATTATTTTAAATTATATAATAAGTCTATAATAATATTATTAGTTTACAATATTAGTAGGTAGAGTAAAATATAATAAAAATAAAATATAAAAAAATAAATAAGTTTTTTATACTTTTGCTCGGGAGTGATATTAAAAGTTAAAATAGTATAATAGTATAATTAAAAAATTATAAAAAATATATAAATATATTATAGTAAAATAAAAACTATAACTATTAAATATTAGTACTATTTAAATTAAATTATTATATTAAAAGTTTACTTCCTATAGGTATAGTAAAAAGATTCCTAATCTCTTTATATATAAAAAAAATTTAAAAAATTATAAACTTATCTAAATTATTTACTAAAATAATATTTTTTATTATTTACCTCCTAAATACGGTTACCGAGATATATAGTTAACTAATAAGTATAACTAGTAATAAAGTAGATTATATTATTTTTAGTATAATAATTAGTACTAAACTTAGTATTAAAGTATATAATTTTCTTACTTTTATTACTATTAATAGTAGTAGAATCTTTACTAATAAAACTAATAGTCTAAGAAGTATAATAGTTATAATTATATAAATAAGTTAATAGAAAAATTACTATAAAAACCTAAATTTAAGTTTAAAACTAAGTAACGTAATTAGTTTTTTTTTAAAAAAAAAAATAAGCCTTTTATATTAAGGCTACCTAACTATTTAAGAAAAGTGCTTTATCTTCTGAATAAACTAATAACTAGCTTTTTAATTCCTAAATTAATATATTACTAAATAGTTAAACTAAATTACTAATCTATTATCTAATTAAGCCTAGTTCGCTACGCTAGTCCTATTTAAATATAATTTTTTATTTTATCTAACTTTAAATAATAATATATACCTAAGAATATAATATATTCTATATAGGGATTTTAGCTTCTTATAATTTTATATTAATTTCTTAGTATTAATAAAGGTATACATATACTCCTTCTTTTTTAAAACCCCTTTTAGTCGCCTACACAGCCACTACAGCCACACTCTTTTATTTAAGAAATATATAAATATAATTTCTTAGTAGTACCCTGTACTTTTAAAAATTTTACTTTTTACTAGCAAAGTAAGCGTATTTAAAAAATTACTTATAATAAAGAGAGGAATTAAACCTCTAATATATAAATAACGTTAAAATTTAATAAATTTATATATTTTTAAGTACTTACCTACTGTGTCACTCTATTAGCGTAAGTAGTAGTTTAATAATTTTATTTAATTTTTAAACAAATTAGAGCTATACTATAAAGAGTATTAATTTTTTAAAGTAAATATTAGTTATTAAGTATACTAAAAAGTATTAAATTAGTTTAAATAATACTATTATACTACTATAGGAAATACTTACGACCTTTTTACTCTTCTTAAAACTTATTTAAAAATTATTAAAATTATTATTAATTTTAGCCCTCTTTTCCTTCTTTTTTAAAACTATATTAAAATAACTATATTTATAAATATCGTAATCTTAAGGCTTATATACCCTCTCTAATTACGGGTTAATTACGTAACTAAGTTACCTAATTACTCGCCTATTATATATATTCGATCTTAATTGTCTTATTTTATAAATAGTATTAATTTACCTTTTACTTTAAAAGTATTATCTAGTTTACTATAATACAGAAAGATACCGAACTTAATAAACTTTTTTTTAAAAAAAAAAAAAAAATAAGCCTTTTATATTAAGGCTACCTACGCTGGTAAATGGGTCGGGGTTAGAATTAGGTTATAGTTACAAAGCTAGGGCCACATTTTATAAAAATATTAAAGTTATTTTTAAAAAGTATTTACTAACTTTTTAACTATAATTAATTAAATAATAATATGATAGTAAAAGTTTTAGCTTATAGGCTAAATCTAAATTATAAATTATAAAAATAATAGTTTTATTTATTAGATTCTGCACAATTTAAATTTTTAATAGGAAACCTAATTAAATTTTAAATAGTGTCGAATCTAATAAATAAGACTATTATTTTTATAATTTATAATTTAACTCTAGCCTATAAGCTAAAACTTTTACTATCATATTATTATTTAATTAATTATAGTTAAAAAGTTAGTAAATACTTTTTAAAAATAACTTTAATATTCCTCGCTTATTTTTACTTATATACGACCCTAAGTAGTTTGTGTAACCCTAACCTATTCGCCAGCGTAAGGATACCTAACTATTTAGGAAAGTACTTTTATCTGTTAAATAAACTAGAACCGGCTCTTTAATCTCCTTACTAGGTTATTATACTAAATAATTATACTAAGCTACTAATCTATTATCTAATTAGGCCTAGTTTACTACGCTAGGCCTATTTAGGAAGTAGATTTTTATTTTATCTAACTTTAGATAGTAATTTTAGCCTAAAACTTTACTTATACCTTTAGATATAATATATTCTATATAAGGATTCTAGCTTTTTATAGCTTTATATTAATTTCTTAATAGTATCCTATACTTTTAAAAATTTTACTTTTTACTAGTGAAATAGGCGTATTTAAAAAATACTTATAATAAGGAGAGGAATCGAACCTTTAATACATAAATAATAATAAAAATTTAAAAATTTTTATAAATCTAATATATTTCTAGGCACTTACCCACTATACTACCCTACCTTAATATACTTATTAATAAAATAAAAGGTGCTACTATACGTATTAAATTTTTTAAAAAATTTAATATTACTATTATATAATAATTAGTGCTAAATTACTTTAAACTTTTATAAACTATTTACTTACGCTATTAAATCTACTATAATTTACTTATAACTAAATTTAACTTTTTTATTAGTTTACTTTTTTATATTTTATATTTTCTTATATATCTTAGTTTTATTAAAAGGCTTAAAAGTAGTAGACTTCGCTTTTATTATATTTAGTCCTTTTTAAAAACTTGAAAGTACTTAACTTAGTAAAAATTTATAACCTAATACTTATATTTTATATATTAGACTTTATATATTATATAGTATTACTTATACGCCGTTTAGCTTATAATACAATACTTATTCTTATTACCTACTTAAGTTTTACTAAAAGCAGTTTTTAACTATTTAAAATAATAAAATTAGCTATAAAGAAACTAATTAGTATAATTAATACTTTATAGTATTTAATAATATTAAATTAGTATTTACTACGTAATAGGTAGTATTTGTTTTAAAATAAGAAAGATAAATCTTAAAAAAATAGTCTTTATAAAATAGGGCTTACTAGGCTAATAACTAGTAGTAGGTCTAATATCTATTAGAATAGGTAAGTACTAATAAGTAGTTTTAAATAAGTATAGTAAACGTTAATAATAATTTATAAAAATAAGATTAATAATAAGGATCTATAATACCTTCTTTTTAAACTATATACTTTAGTTTAGATTCTAAATTCTGTAGCTTTACCTTATAGTATTTATAAATTTTAAAATCTATATCTTCATCTAATAAAGCTATAAATTTTTAATATATAACTAAAATATATTTATATTATAATCTGCTTTTAATCTATAAATATAATTTTTTAAGTTTAATTTCTATGGATTTTTACTAAAAGTACTATTACCTAAATAGTTTTATTATAGTATAATAACTATAATACTTTTTTTTTTTTAGAATTAGAGTTTTAGTTATATTAGTAGGGTATACCTTACTATATCTTTTTTAATTATAGTTCTATATACTTTTTTTATAACACTTTTAAACGCGTTATACTTACTAATATAATTTATTATTATAGGTGTTTAGTAATACTATATTTTATTATTTTAACTTTAATTTTTAGTCGCCTACACAGCTACTACAGCCATATTCTTTTATTTAATTAAATTTTTTTCGACCTAGCCTTACCTGAATTTTTCGACACATTAAGTATAAAGGTATATATATACTCCTCCTTTTTTAAAACCCCTTTTAGTCGTCCCGAGCTACTACAGCCACCCTATTTGTTTAATTAATATATAAATATATTTATTTAATTAATATATAAATATAATATTTAACTTTAATATTTTTTACGTAATTTTTCCTTATAATATTTTAAAGTAGTTAGCTTATAACGTCTATATTTATTTTAACGTTTAGGGTTCTTATAATATAAATAAAATTTTAGTTTTTAAGAGTACGTTTCTTTAGATATTTTTTATATATAAGCTTACTATTTTTAGTATAATTTATTAATTAGTCTTAAGCTAATATTTAAACGAAATTTACTACAACCGAGAAAAAGTAAAAACGAAAATTAAATAAGCTAGTAATAGTTTATACTAAATTAGCGTATTTTTAAAAATAAAAAAAATTTATAATAGGTAAAACAATATTTAGTTAGTACTTCTAAAAAAAAGTTAAATTAGAAAGAAATAAAGCTAAGGGCGGCTAATTAATAAAATAATTTAAAAGGAGTACTTTTATTAATTATTTTAAATAACGCTTATACTTTTATTATTAATAATAATTTTTATAATTTTTTACAAGGCGTTTTAAGAATAAGTTTCTTAATTTTAAATATTTTTAAAAGATTAGTTTAGCTAGAACTCCTTTAGTTTTTTAAAATAATTAAAATTTTTTTTTTGTTTCTAAATTTTACTGTTTATAATTTTTTTTTTCTTTCCTATTATTTAATTTTATAGAAATTTTACCTATTTATAATTTAGTAGTCTATAATATTATTAATTTTTTATTATTATTCTGTTTTATATATATCTGTTTTATATACTATAAGTTTTATATTTTATAGTATTTTTTTAATAATATTATATAAAAAACTAGATATATTTATATATTATTAGATAATTATAGTTTAAATATAACTCGTATAATTTATTTTAATTATTTATTAGGGTCTATTTTAAAGTAGGTTAATTTATTTAAACATTTAGTACTAGCTATATTTTATTATAATAGTTAGACTTTACTTTTTTTCTAAAAAGTAGACAGAGTATTATATATTTAGTTATAATACTTCTTTATTGTTTTTTTTTAAAAAATAGTATTTTATTACAGTTATATATAAGTTTTTATAATTTTTTAAATCTATACTTTTCTATTTATATTTTATAATTTTATACTTTTAGGTATTTAGTGTACTATTAAATCTAGAGTTTATAAAAAATAATATAACCTCTATAGCGCTATTTTAGAAATTATTATAAGTAAACTAGACTATTAGAAGTAATTTTATTTACTTTATTTATAATTTAGATAGTACCTAAAGTACTATTTTATAATTTAGTTTATACGTTTTATTTATTTATCTATTTAAGAGCAGTATACTATATATATATTATATTTTATTTTATTAAGGGATACTACTATTAATTCTAGTTTTAATATAAATGTAATATTTTTATTTATAATTATTTTATTTAAAATACCGTATTAGGCTACTACTATTAAAAAATATTTAGAAGTAACTTATTTAGTAGTAATTTTTTCTTACTATACTATAAAATATATATATTTAATTATTATATTTACTATAGTTATAATACTATTATATTAAATTTAGTTATTTAGATTTTTAAATTTAAGTAGTTTTATAATAAAGTTTATTATAACTAGTTTTGAGAATTATTTAGAAATTTCTTTTAGTTAAATATATTTATATAGGGCGTATTTATTTAGTTTATTTTTATAATAGTTTATATGTTTTTATATTATTTTAGTTATAACCTATTTAGTTTAAAAAAATAATAGTCTTAAAGTAGTTATTTTAGGATTTATTTTACTCTCTAATAGCTATATACTAGTATTTTATAAAATTATTATACAAACTTCCACTATATCTTTATAAATATAAAAGTCCTTTAAATACTTTAAAAATATTATCTTTAAACGTTATTTTTTTTAGTAGGTAGTTTAAACTATTTATACTTATAGCTATTTTTTTAAAAAAATTATTTTAACTATTCTCTTTTCTCTATTTTTATTATAGTGACTAGTTTTAGCGTATTATAAATAATTATATTATTTTTATTAAATTAGAGTAGTACTTTTAAGACTTTTATTTTCTCTTAAAAATTTAGTTTTTAACTTGTTTTTTATGTAATAAAGTTACTATTAGTAACTACCTAATTAGGAAGAAAAGTACTATATATACTATAGGACCTAACGACCGACTCTTAAAGGTATTACGCTAAGCCTAATTAGGAAAGGTAGTATCTACTAAAATAGGCACGTAATAACTATTTAATAGTACTTAATAGTATTATAGCTTAGTATAATTTATTATTCTATATAATAACTTATACTTATATATTTACTATTATAACTAATACTAAGTAGGTATTTTTAAAAAAAAGATATAAAGAAATATTTATCTATAGTATATATTATAGTAGTATATAATAATTAATATATATACTTCTAACGTACTATAAAATAGCTTACTAGTAATATATATATAAATAGTTTATAGTATATATTATAAAGCGTATATATACGCTTTACTAAACTCGAATAAAATAAGTAAAAGATAATTATAAAAAAGTTAAAATTATAATAATTAACCTTTTATAATTAGCGTAGGGCGATATAGGTAATACTTATACTACTTTTAGCCTAATACTATATAATAGTATACTTAGTATAACTAAAAAGTAGTATATATTTATAGTAGCTATTACTAAAAGACTAAAAATTTAATTAAAGTATAGATAATAAGACAGAACGCCTTATAGATTAAATAAAGAGCTAATATTACTAGTACTTTTAAATACCTACTAGATACTTAAAGTGTAAAATAGTATATAATAATAGTTTTAGGGAGTCTGCTATAAAAACTAGTAACTTATAAAACTTTTATATAAAAATAATAAAGTAACTTAAAACCTTTATATAAATATAGGCTAAATAATTCTAGGTATATTATAAAGCTGTAGGTATATAATATTATAAAACTATAATAGGTAGGCGACGCCTATATACTAAAAAATTCTTTAAATTAGAAATAATAGCTAATAGGTCTAGAGTAATAAAAATAAATAGCGTAATATATAACTAAATAAAATAAAATATTTTATATTAATTATCTTATTATAACTCTAAAACCTCTAGGTCTCTATTAAGACTGGAGTTTTTAACTTAAAATATTTATTATTAGGTTTTTAGTTCCCCGTATATAAACAATTTTAAAATTAAATAATACTAAGTATCCTATCTATTATATTAATTAAAATTTAACTTCCTTTAAACTTATAAACTTAGTAAAGTTTTTATTATCTAAATAAATAAGTATTTAGAATTTTATTATTTAAAAATAAGTTTTTTATTATTGAAATACTAATACTATAGTAAGTATTTCCTTATTATAAATTTTATAATTTAGTTTTACTATTATTATTTGTTAAAAAGACTATATTACTAGATACTTAGCTTCCTTTTAGTCTTTTTAGCTTAAATAAGTTTTAATTATAAAGTTAGACGCATCTATTTTTAAAATTATAAAATATTTAAAATTAAATATGTTTAGCATTAGTTTATTAATAAATTTTTATATTAAACTTCTTATTACTTATTTATATTTAGTAGTGTAATTAAAAAAAAATTTATTATAAGCTTTATAAGTAGTTTTATAACTTATATTTACTAGAAAGTATATACTTTTTATAAAAGTTATAGAACTCTATTTTTTTTTAAAAAAAAAAAAATTAGCCTTTTATATTAACGCTACCTAACTATTTAAGAAACGTGCTTTATCTCCCAAGTGAACTAACAACTAGCTTTTTAATTCCTAAATTAATATATTACTAAATAAAGTTATATTAAATTACTAGTCTGTTACCAAATTAGGCCTAGTTCGCTACGCTAGGCCTATTTAGGAATAGATTTTTATCTTATCTAACCTTAGATAGCAAGATATACCTATAAATATAACGTATTTATACTAGGAATTTCGGCTTCCTGTAGTTTTATATTAATTCCTTAGTAGTGCTCTACACTTTTAAAAACTCTACTTTTTACTCGTAAAGTGGGCGTATTTAAAGAATACTTACAATAAAAAAATAAATTAAATTTCTAATATATAAATAATATTAAAAATTTAATAAACTTATATAATTCTAGGTACTTGCCTACTGTGCCACCCCACCTTATAGAATTCTAAAAAAATAAATATTCTTAAGGTACTTAGGTTTTTTTAATTAATAATTTCTTAAATCTTTATAGGTTTAATATTTATTATTTTTAGTTTAATTATAAATTCTAAGTAAATTATACTAGTAATTTTAAATTTATACTTTTAGAGATTAAAATAAAACTTTACTTACCTTAATTTTAAAAAAAACCTTATTTATATATTTTTTATACTCTTCTTCTTTTTTTAAATAGATAAAAATATTATTTTAATAAATTATTATACAGACTTCTAGGTATTTTTATAAAATAGTATATATATTTTACTAAAAAACTATAAGAGTATTAGTTAGCCTAAATAGTATATCTATATATTTAAAAACTTAATACTTTATTTACAATCCTATTTTTTATTTTAGTTTATTTTAAATTTAGTAGTAGTTATTTTATATATTTAGTTATATAAATATTGTAATATAATATAGTTAGTCTTATATATTAAATATTAATAATAAGAGATAACAGTGTTAATTATTATATTATTTATTTTTTAAAAATTAATATAAAACTATAATTTAGTATTCTCTATTTCTTATATAAAGATTACTTTATAGGCTACTAAGAAGATTAATAGTCTAATATATTTTTTATTAACAGTATTACTAATATATTTTTTTTTTATAATTTCTATTTTATGTTTATAATTTTATACACTAGTCTCTAGATTAATTATTTACTTAATTAAAATTTAATATTCTAGTCCTACTTTACGTATTTAGAGAAATAGTTTTTAAAATTATTAAAAATATTTTAAAATTTTATATACTTTTTAAGTAATTTTACGTTTTTATTCTTTATAGCGATAAGTTAATTTAGAAAATAAATTTTTTTTAGTTTTCTAGTAGATAGTAGAATTAATTTATACTAGATATAGTATTGTTAGAATTATATTTTAATAATTATTTATTTTTACTAAGTCTATAGTAAAATTTTTAATTATTAGTTTTTTTTTATTATAAAACTATTAGGTTTAGTTTCTATATAGATTTATTTTAAAAATAGTTTTTCTTTAATATTATAAAAAGTTTATTTATCTTTTTTATTAATATATTAGAGTCCCTTTTACTTTATAAAATTTTTAAAAATAAAGTTCTTTATAGTTCTACTATTTATTATAACTTAAATTAAATACTTTTAATATTTAATATAAATTACTATATAAAGTCTATATATTTTTTATAGTACTTATTTCTTTTGAAACTATAACTTTATTTAGACTTTTTATTAATATATTTTAGATACTTATTTTTTAAATATTTATACTATAGTCGTCCTATAATACATTTTATTAATAATAGTTATTTAGATATAAGAATTAAATATTTTTTATATTTCTAGTTAAGATACTAACTATATATTTTATCTTTTACAGTAATATTATATTTATATATAATTTTCTTTCTACTCTAATAAAATAAGTCTTATATTTTTACTTTAATATTTACTATATTTGGTAAATTAAAACTATATATAATATTTAAACTAGTTTATAGTAGACCGAATAGTTTATTAAAATTTATAAATTATTATTTTTTATATTTTAGTTTCGCGCAGGTCTTTTTAAATAAAGATTTAATACTTAATTAAAATATATACTATATAAACTTTATTAATCTATTTAACTTTTTAGGCTATTTTTTTCTAATTTTATTAATTCGATATTTATTTAGTAAGAATTATATTTTTTTTATCTATTTTTAATAATTAATAAATTTTATACTTCTTAGTTACTTTGTTCTTTAGTTCTTATAATCTTTATAAATATTTTATCCTTTTAATATTTTTAAATAAAATTTTTTTTTTTTTATTTTTTACTAAAGAAAATTATTTTAAGTTAGTGTCTATTTATACTAGTTTTAATAATTAATAATATTCTACTCTCTTAATATTAATATTCTTTATTAATAATTTGGAATTTTTTTAATTTAAAAAAAACTAAAAACCTATTTTTTTATATTAAGTAATAGAGTATCTATATAAACTTATTAACTTAGTAAAAGTATTATTTAATTTATTTAATATAAAGAATACTTTCGGGCACTTAAAAAATTATTTTTTTAAATTTTTTTGTAAAGCTATTCTTATATATAGTTTTTTTATTTATAACTAAGCATTTCTTAAACTAATAACTATTATTTTTTTTACCTATATATAGATTAAACATTTATTATTAAGATAATTAGCTTAATATATAACTTAATATTTTTTTTATAGCTAATCTTTTTTAGAGTTTCCTTTTTTTATTTTATTTTTAACTTTTTTAAGATTATTCTAATCCTTTCTTAAATAATTCCTAGTAATATAGCCTTTGCTTTTATAGCTAAAATAAATATTTTCTTTTATTATTTATATTGTAGTAAGATTCCTTAGAGTTTATATTACTAGCTTATAAAGCTTTTTAAAATAGAGTATTTATTTTATATATGTATATATATATATAATACAGCTTTTTAGCGCTTTTTTTTATAAAATAAGTCTCTACTCTTTAATTTTAGAATTTAGTAATTTCTAGCTTATTTTTTTTTATAGTTATAAGTCTAGCGTTTTAGAAATAAAAAAAATTCTCTTTATATATTTAATTATTAGAAATCCTATTTTCTAAAACTCTAATTAATTTTTTAATTTTTTATTTTAAAGCTCTTAGTTCTATAGATTTAGCGAGTATTATTTTATCTATATATTAATAATAATCTATATTTTTAGCTATTAAACACTTAGTAAGTCTCGTAACTAATAATTTTTTAAGTATTATAATATCTAAAACTATTTTATTTCTTTTAACTAATAATATCTGTCTTACTAATTTGGCGAGCTAGCTAACTTAGTATATATAATTTAAAGTATCGAAAAGTAAAAGTACGTCTAGACCTTAATCTAGGGGTATAAACGTAGTAAGGGAACTTTATTAAATACTAAACTATATACGTAATAATTAAAAGCTAACTTATAAGAGCTAATTTTAAAGAATAATATCTATTTAAACAGCTACTTAATTAAATAATAAGTATACTAGTAGGCCAGCGGTTAGTGTTAAACTAGTAGTTATAATTTAAAGTATAATATACACTTTACGGCATCTAAAATTTTATTAATATTAACCTTAAAAGTGTTAATAATTTTAATAATTTAATTTTAATACTAAAGCTTTTACGTATTATTAAAGTTTTTAAAATAAAAATTATAAAAATTTACTATAATTATACTACTAAAATAGTTATATACTAAGTCTATCTAACTAAACTTGCTACTAAAATAAACTAAGTAATAAATATTTAAAACTAAATTAGTGTAATAGTAACTTTAAAACTTATAAATACTACTTGAATATAATATACTATTAAGGGGGATATTTTAATTTATTTAATTATTTATTTTTTTAAATAAAAGCTTTTAACTACTAATATAGTAACTAAGAATATTATATAATAATAATATTATACTTATTTAAAGAAAGCAGAGTATAAAAAAATAATTTTTAAGTTATAGTATTATAAATAGAAAGCTCTTTATATAAAAGTAAAAGTATATAAGCTTAGTAACGTTAAAAATAAATTAATTATTACTAACGTTTTTACTACTATTAGTAAAAAATTAGTATTTAATTAGATAAAATAGATACGTACGATCTAAGTTTAAAAATTAATATTTAAAAGTAAAAAGCTCTTTTTAATAAAAGTAGAAAGGATTTTTTAAATAGTATTATAAAATAAAACTACTAAAATAACTATTAAGAGTTTTAGAATTTTTATAATACTTAGTAGATAGAGCCCGTTTCTCTATTTAAATAGCTTATAGTTAAAGAGTAAAGATAAATTATACTAGTACTTTTATAGATTTAAAATATACTATTAGAAATCTACTAAGTACTATTATCTATAATTAGTATTAATAAGTATTTATATTAATTAGACTGCACCGCTTTCTAAAAAAATAAAAAAAAGCTCTTTAAGCGTTTTAAATTTAATAAATTTATAACTCTTTATAATATACTTAAGTAAAAGAGATAGTTTAAAGAAAATACTATATATAGTAAAAGATTAAAGAAGCTAAAATTTCTTAGCTTTTTAATATATATAGTTATTAATCCTTTGCTTATTATAAGTAGTAGATTAGAATAAAGTAATAGTATATATTTTATATAAAATTATAATATTTATACGCTCTCTAAAAGTACTATTTTTAATAATAGTACTACTATATACTTAGTAAATAATAGATTACTACTTATTTTAAAATTTTTTAAAAAAAACTAATAGTATCTATACTATTAAGACTAAAATATAAACTTTTTTAATCTCTAGTATAGGAACCCGTATAATTAAATATATTTTAAATAGCCTAAATAAAAACTCTATAAAAAACTTTATATTAAAATATATAGCTATTATAGAAAACTTTTATCTAAATATAGTATCTAAAGCGTATTTATATGATAAAAAATTTTAGTACTTAAGCTTAAATACTATACTATATATAAGATTTTTAGAATAAAGTTTTATACTTATAATACTTATTTATAAGTATAACTTTATATTTATTAAATATAAGCCTTTATTCTTCTATTTTTTCGTTTAGAGTATAATACTAGTATATTAAAAGCTTTATTTATAGTTAATATATCTACTTATTAACACTAAGAATATATAGTACTAAAAAGTAAAATATTTAAATTAAAAAGCTTTATATTATTTAGTTTAAAAAGTGTAACATATTTATATTTTAGGTATTAAATATATATATAATAAGTAATATTCCCTTATATACGCGGCTTAGATAATCTTTTAAAAACTAAAAAATAAATTATTATAATAATATTAGTGTATTTTCTAAAAAAATTTTAATATACCTAAAGGAAGGCTCGGAGAGTAGTAGATATTATTAGTTAAAAATAACTATAGTAAAAAAATTTATATATAGAGCCTATAGGTAAAATTACTTTTAAAACTTATAAAAGTATTTTTAAACTTTAATATATAGGTATATACCTAGTATAAACTTAAAATTATAAAGATTTCTTAAAATAATAATATTATTACTTATTTGTAGTAGAGAAGATTACGTTTTAAAAAATAAGTAAAAAAGCTTAGTATAAGTATTAAAATACTATTTTTATATATATATAAACTAAACGGTAGCGCTAAGCGCGCTAATTAAAAAATAATTAATAAGACTATTATTATAAAACTTAGTATAAACTTACTAGAAAAGCTTTAACTAAAAATTATAAAAGTAGTTATAGTACTTTATAATATTAGTTTAGTAACTTTTAAGAGTATATAATTTTTAAATAAGGTTTTTTATAGTTAGTTTAGATAGTATTTCTAGTATTATATACTTACACTTATAAAGTACCGAATAACAGATTTATATTTAAATTAAAATAATATATATACTTATAGTTATTACGTATATTTTTTAAATAAAAATTATATAGCTAGACGTAATAGGCGTAAAGTTAAAGTAAATTTACGTACCTATATTAGATATTTAAGTAGTTACGTAGTTTTTAATATTTATAAAATATAAATACTATTACTTAATTAAATTATTATAATGCGTAATATTACGTTTAATAAAACTTTTATTTATAAGAGAACTAAAAATTAGCCTATCCCGTAAAAAGCGGCTATAAAATTTATAAATATTTAATATACTATTAAGGTTATAAATATAAATAAGGCGTTTAATAAAATTCTTAATATATAAGCCTATAACTTTAGTAAACTAAAAATTAGTAATAATATTACGTAACTTAAATAGTAGTTTAGGAGTACTTTAGTATAAATTTTATTTTATTTTTTTAGCTAATTAGGTAAGTTAAACTCTGTATAAGCAGTATATATATAGGCTATTAGTTTAATTAACTAATAGTCGTAAATCTATATATTATATAATATAGATATTAATATAATCTCTTCTTAGCCTCTTTTAAAGCCTAAAAAACTTAGGAGTATAGACTTTAAAAAAAGTAAATACTTTAGTATTTCTTATAAAGTATACTTTAGTAAAAAAGTAAAATAGTTTAAAATAAGAAGCCTATAGGATTTTTAAATAATAGATAAAAGCCTATTTAATACTATTACTTAAATTAGTAATATAGAGCTCCTTTTATTAAATAAAATAATTAGTATTTTTACTTATATAATATAGGGATCTATAAAAAACTATAACTTAACTATTTAATAAAGCTAAAGATAATATAGGTTAGATTCTAAAAATTCTAATAAACTAAAAGACAGAGATAAAAACCTCCTTAGTATTTATATATTATTAAGCCTTAACTTAGAAAGTAAGCTATTATATAATATTAAACTTATAAGTATTTTATTATACAGCGTAGATAGGTCCCTTTACTATAATTTTATAAATATATTTATATTTAGTAAAAATCTTATATAAAAAGAGCATAGAAAGCTTATAATTATTAATATTAAAATTTAAACTACTATATAGAATAGGGCCCTAAAAAAGATAATATTTTAAAATAAAGTTTATATATACCGCGATAAGCTTCTAAAAAAGCTAGTAATATACAAAATAATCTTTTTATATTTACTTACTTTACTCTTTTACTAGACTATATATAAAAAATAAACTATACTTTTTAAAAAGTAAACTTAGTAAGTAGTTACGCGCTTTAAAAATACTAAACGTCTATTTTTACTTAAGTAGGTATTTACCTATAAGTTTAATTAGAGTAGTTATTTTATAAAATATAAAGCTCGACTTATTATTAGAAGTAACCTTTAGTTAAAAAATATACTTTTATTAATATATACTATAATATTTATAGTACGCTTCTTTTATATAGCTATAGTAATTATAGTAAAATTTAATTTAAAAATTTTATAGTTTAATATAATTAGTACGTTTTTTAATATACTAATTAATCTTTTAAATCTAGTATAGTATAAACTACTTAATAGTTATAAATAAAAAGATAGCTATATAAAGCTTAATTAAGTTTTATATAGCCTATAGGACTTATCTATACTATAATATAAAATATTTTCTAGTATCTTAGCTAAGCTTAGCTTTATCTATTTAAAACAAAAATTTTATTTATTTTTTAATATAAATCGTAAGATCTTTATATTTTTTTTATATAGATAATATTCTACTCTTATACTATAAAATTTATTAGTAAAAAGCTTTTAAACTATATAATAAGCTTTTAGAAATATATAAAATAAAAGTACATAGACCTATATAATAGTATTTTAAAATATAAGTAATTATAAATTAAAAAATTACACGATTACGCTAATTTGTAATTTATATATTAAAAAGATTATAAAAAAATTTAGGGTAACTAATTTAGTATTTTTTTTACTAACGCCTTTACTATTAAAAAAGCTAGTTAAGAATAAAGAAGAAGTAATAAAAGCTAAAATTAAGGCGTATTAAAAGCGTATTAAATCTATATTTTATATTATTATTATAATATAACCGGATATAGTATTTACTATTTTAAAACTTTTTTATTTTTTAACTAATTTAAGTAAAGAGCACTTTACTATAGTAGAATATATAATTATATTCTTTTATAAATTTTACTTTTAGGCGATCTAATATAGGGTATATAAAGGTTTAAAACTTATAATCTATTTAAACGCTTTATTTATAAATAATCTAAAAAGTAAATAATTTTTATATAGTTATATTATTATATTATTTAGGGGTATAATTATTTAAAAAGTAGTAAAATAGGCTATTATTATAATATTAACTACTAAAGCAGAGCTCCTCGCGCTTAAGTATATAAATAAAAAAATAATAGCTCTAAAGCGCTTCTTTACAGAACTTATTTTAAATTTTAAAATTATATAGCGTATATTCTATAATAACTAATAAATAATTAGGCTAGTTATAAGTAAAAATAAGTATATAACTACCTATTTACGCTATATAAATATATAGAATATATAACTACGCTAAAAGTATTTAAAAGAAAATTTTAAAATTAAATATTTTTAGATAAGTAATATACTAGCTAATAGGTTAATAAAAACTCTTATAGCTTAGTAATTCTAAAAATTTAAAAAGTAACTAAATTTTAAAAATATAACAAAAAAAAATTACTAAGCTAGAATTTTGCAAAATTATATAATAATAGAGTGTAAAGCGCTTTAAATTAAATATTAAATAGTTTATTAGTTACTATTTATAATAGACAATTTAAAACCATATTACTTAACAAAATTCTATAATAATTTAATAAATATACTTAATATATTAATAACTTTACTAGCTTACTAAACTTCTAAATAGCTTAAGTACGGCGTAAAGTAATCTTATTAGAAATATTATTTATAGAGTTACTACCTAAATTTTTATCTATTTTAATTATTTACCTAATAGTAGTTTATAATTTATTAAATTTTATTATCTATAAGGTCTACGTTAGTAAAGATTAAAAGAAGTAAATTAAAAAAATTATAATTTTTTATAAGTAATCTTTTTTACTTTCTTGCTATAAAGTAGTTTATAGTAAGATAAGAAATACTTAGTAATCTTTTAAATGTAACTAGAACTATAATAGTAAATATATAATTTTTCTAAATCTTTTAAATTAAAATATTTATATATATATTAGTTTATAGCTATAATTACTTTTATATACTTAATAATAAAAGCCTTATATTTTAGTATTATAGTAATTTTTATTACTTTTACTAGATAGAGCGCTATTTAAATAGTAAAAGTAAATTACTAAGCGCTTTAATTTTATAATCTATTAATAATATTAAGTTACTTAAATACTATTTAATAGTTTCCTAATACTTTTAATTTTAATATAAAAGAATAGATAGAGCTTAGAAAAACTATAAATTTAAAAGCTTAAAATATTGTTAATTAATATTATTTATATTTTTACAGCGCAATAAAATCTATAAAATAAATAGTTTACTATTTTTATTTTTTTTAGATTTACTTTTAGATTCGCTCTTTATTATAGGGCGTAGCCTATTTTTTAAATCTAACCTAGTAGAGCTTAAAAAAGCTAAATTAAAACAGGTACTAATAGTACCCTACACCTAAAAAAACTAAGCTAAGGGAATAGTCTAAGTAGAATTAATAATTTTAAGAGCTTTTTAAATTTTTTATTAACGTTAAGCTTTCTATATAACATTAATTTACTTATAAAATAATTAATAGACTACTATTATAGAGCGCGATATAGGTATTAAACTAAAAGAATTATTATAGCTACTATTTAGCGGCGTATATATAAAATTTTTTATAGCTTAAGAGAACTATAAAGCGTCTTAAATTTATAATAATATAAAGAGATTATTTATTTAAATAATACGTAGATTTTTATAAGCTTATAATAGTATATAAATAATATTTTTTAGAAATTAAAAAATCTATAAAACTTCTTAATTAATAAAAGTAAGCGTATCTTTATCTATTAAAAATATAAAATAATTATCTAGAGCTTATAGTAGTAGCGTATTATTTTATAAAAAAAGTAAAAGAGTTTTTAAATATTATAGTATAGAAGCTTTTATCTAAATTATAAAAATTTTTATTTAAAACTAAATAGGGTCTTAGCTCTACTAAGCTACCTATTATTTAAGCTTTTTATATTTCTTATTCTTTTTTTTTAACTACTTCTTTTTACAGAGCGTAATTACAGGCTAAAGAATAATAGTAAATAAATTACTAAAAACTAAAAGACTAGACTCTATTAGCTTCTTAGTAACTTTAATAAGCTTATAACATTTAAAATACTATTTATTTTTAATTATATTTAGATTATAGACTATAGCGGTATAAGAGAGATTAAAAAACTATTTAATTAATATACTTCGCGAGCTTTATAAAGCCGTAGTACAACATAATAATAAGAACTTAATAAATACTAAATAGCTTATATAGAGGCTATATACGAGTAGTATAAATTTTAAACCCTTAAAAGTTATACTTCTTCTTTTTAGCGAGGGTAAAATATTTTACTAAATATAGTAACGCTCTATTTATATTTTAATTATATATCTATAAATTAGCGATTACTTATAATTATCTTTAAAATTATTAATAATTATTACTTATAATTATATATAACGTAGTTAGTCTAGAGGGTTACTAAATATATAAACTTTAGGATTAAAAGGAATTATTAGGCCGTTATCCAGAGCCTATATAACTAAATATTTAGTTTTTAAGTAAGTTTAGCTATTTATCCTATACTTTATACTATATTATTAATTTTTACTTAAAGGCACTCTACTATATTATATTTTTATAGGTCTTTTTTATTTCTAAAACGTCTATTACTATACTAATATTAGATAGGTAACTTACCGCCTATTATACTAACTACTTTTAGTAGTAGTAATACTCTAAACTAGTATAAAATTTAAGATTAACTAGAACGTAATTCTTCTACTTATATATAGCTTATTAATAAGTTTTATACTAACCTACGCGTACGTAACTTTTCGGCAGAGAATAGCCTTTTTAAATATATTATTTTTAACTATTTTAAAACTTTTTTTAGTACGTAAAAACTCTGTATTAATAAAATAAAAGTTTTATAAAAGTAGATAGTTAAGAGAGAAGGGCTAAGAGACTTAGCGTTATTAATAGAGCTAGGGGTAATAGAGTAATCTAAAAAGTAAACTAATAAAATAAGATAGATTTATTAGTATACTTATAAAATCTAAAATAAAAAAAAAAATAACTAAATATTATAAACTCTAGGGCGGCCTATTAGGGTATATAAGTTAAGTAAATACGCGCTTTTATCTTTATTTAGTAGATATTACTAATTAGATAATAGGTACTATAGGCGGCGTAAGTACTAATAATAGTAGATATAGCTTTTTTTTTATCTTATAAAGCTACTAGGTAAGCCGGGTGTATACGTAACTTACTTTAGTAGGCCTTTAGTATTATTATTTTAGTAGAAAGTTTAATAAACAGTATAAAAGCTTATATAAAATTAAGTAGAAAAATATTACTTTAAATTATATAATAAGTCTATAATAACGTTATTAGTTTATAATATTAGTAGGCGGGGTAAAACGCGATAAAAATAAAATATAAAAGAATAAATAAGCCTTTTATACTCCTACTTAGGAGTGATTAAAAAACTATTAAATAAAGATTAATAAAGTTTTTTAAAAATAGAATTAGAGCTTAAAAATCTAAAAAAATTTAAAAAAAAATAAAGATTAAAAATAGTATTACAGCTCACTATAGCTATAGTAATAATAATATAAATAATTAACTTATAATATTTATAATAGTTAGGGAGCTTAAAGAGCTGTTAAAAGAAAAAAAGTTAAATATAAAAGCTAAGATATATAATAAACGCTATAAAAAAGCGTAAAAGTAATAATAATAAATAAATAAAAAGTAAGAATTATTTTAAAAAAAGTTAGTAGAAAGATTATATAAATATTTTTTATATTATTAATACTAGGGCACTTACTGTAATTAGTCTTTTACTTTAAAACTTTATTACTTAGTAATACTATACGCCGAAATTTTACTTAAAAGAGTTTTTTTTTAAATTACTTCTACGGTTACTATAAGCTTAAAAAATTAATTTTAAACTATTTTAATAGTTAAGCTATTTTTACTACCTTAATTAGGGGGTATATTACGGTAAAATACTTTAGAGTTTATATTACTAGTTTATAAAACTTTTTAAAATAAAGTATTTATTTCTCTTTTATATATATATAATACGGCTCTTTAGTGCTTTCTTTTATAAAATAAGTCCCTACTCTTTAATCTTAGAAGCTAGTAATTTCTAGCTTATTTTTTTTTTATAATTTTTTTTTTACTATATTTCTATTTTTTAGTTCTTTATCTTACTTATTTACGTTTAGTATTATTAAGTTACTTATATTATAAATTTTTAATAAACTTTTATTATCTTTATATTAACTGCCCTCTCGATTATTTTATTTTTAAAAGTATAGCTTATGTAAGTATTATTAATAGTATTATTAGTTTTATTATTTTAATTATTTTATACTAAATTTTTTATTTTACCTCTTTATAGAATTAATTTATTAAAGTATACTTTTTTTAATTTAAGATTTTATTTACTATTTACTTTTTTCTTTTATATATATAATAAAGTTACTATAAGTAACTACCTAATTAAAAAGAAAAGTGCTGTATATACTATAGAATCTAACAATCGACTCTTAAAGGTACTATACTAAAATAGGCACATAATAACCGCTTAATAATACTTAATAGATTTACAGCTTAGTATAATTTATTATCCTATATAGTAACTTATACTTATATATTTACTATTATAACTAATACTAAGTAGGCGTTTATAAAGAAAAAAAATATTATATCTATAGTATACAGCGTAACGTATATAGTAGTAGACTTTATTAACTATAGTACTAGACTTTAATATACCTAATAAATTATATAATAAATAACCTATTAGTAATAAATATATAAACTCTTATAGCACGTATTATAAAAGGTATATATTAAATAGATAAGTAAAAATAATAATAAAAAAGTTAAAGTTATAATAAATAATCTTCTATAACTAGCGTAGGGTAATATAAGTAATACTTATACTATTTTTAGCTTAATACTATATAATAATATATCCGGTATAACTAAAAAGTAGTATATACTTATAGTAACTATTACTAAAAGACTAAAGATTTAACTAAAGTATATATTTATATATTAATTAAATAAATAGTGTGGCTGTAGTGGCTCGGGGTGACCAAAAGGGGTTTTAAAAAAGGAGGAGTATGTGTATACCTTTATAAAAAACTAAAGTATAAATAATAAAACAGAACGCCTTATAAATTAAATAAAAAGCTAGTATTACTAGTACTCTTAAATACCTATTAGATATTTAAGGCGTAAGGTAATACGTAATAATAGTTTTAGAAAGTCTACTATAAAAATTAATAACTTATAAGACTTTCGTAATTAAATAAAAATTTTATATAAAGGTAGTAAAGTAACTTAAAAAATTTATATAAAAGTAGACTAAATAACTTTAGGTATATTATAAAGCTGTAGGTATATAATATTATAAAAGTAAAATAGGTGCGCTAGGCCCTAATACTAAAGAATTCTTTAAATTAGGCTGTAAGGAGATAATAGCTGGCAGGTCTAGAGTAATAAAAATAAATAGCTTAGTATATAACTAAATAAAATAAAATATTCTATGTTAATTATTACTATTTACTTAGAAGATAATATGTAATCTAATACTATTTAAAGTTATTAGAATTTTAATAACTTTTATTTAATTATTTATTTAGTGTTAATATTACTAACAATTTATTTAAGCTTTTACTTAAAATATTTATAGTTATTAAAAATTAAATTAGTTTTAGTCTTCTAGTTATTTGCTATATTTATTTAGTAATTAGTAAAATAGTTATTAAACTAGTTAATTAATTTTTAATAAAATAAATAGTTATATAAACTAATTTATTTTTATTTATATTAAAATATACCTTATTAAAATTAAGGTAAAGCGTTATAAAAGCTAAGAACTCTTTAAGTCTTTCTTATATTTTATTAAACTTAATTAGCTCTACTAACTTAAGTAGCCTATTTATAAGTTAAGCCTTTATTTTATTAAGTCAGTTTTATAGCGTGTTATTACCTCTTTTATTTTTTTTAAATATAGTTTTAACTTATTCTACTAGCTATTTATATACTTTTTTTTTTAAAGTTTATTCTTATTACTAAGAAAGTTAATTTATTGTTTTATCTAAATCTAGTTTATTAGGTTAGAGAAAATAATACATAGAGATATTATTAGGGCTATTATTAGTCCTATTTCTCTTATATATTAGGTTACTTTTTAAAATATAATTATTAAAGTGTAATAAAGCTTACTAGACTAATAGCTAGTAGTAGGCCTAATATCTATTAAAATAGATAAGTACTAAAAAGTAATTTTAAATAAGTATAGTAAATGTTAATAATAAATTATAAATATAAAATTAATAATAAAAGTCTATAACGCCCTAGTTTCTAGACTATATACTTTAGCTTAAATCTTAGGCTTTATAGCTTTGCTCTATAATATTTATAGATTTTAGAATTTATAGTTTTATTTAATAGAGTTATAGATTTTTAATATATAATGAAATTATATATTTATATTATAATCTATTTTTAATCTCTTAATATAATTTCTTAGATTTAATCTCTATAGATTCTTACTAGAAGTACTATTACTTAAATAGTTTTATTACGGCGCGATAGCCGTAACACTTTATATATAAATAATTTTTATTTATTACTATTAGGATCTATTATATATTAATACTATTAGTCTAAAATACTATACTATCCTATAACGCTAATATAGTGAATATAAAATAACTTAATATATTATTTTTTTAAAGTAACTAAATATAAAAGTCTTTAAGTATTTTATATTTAGGAGATATTATAATATTATAGACTAAAAGTTAATAGTATAGGTTAAATTGTAATATATAAGGACTAATTACGCTTTAGTATAACTATATAGTATAACTAATACTAAATATTACTACTTTATATTTTATATAAAATACTTACTTTTAGGAAATATTATTAAAACTAAAATAAAAAATAGCAGTAAAAGTTACTAAAACCTAATTTTATAGTTAAAAGTACTAAAATAGTAGTACTAGGAAAATAATATTATTAATTAGCTTATTACGTAATTAACTATACTTAATAAATATAATATAAAATAGATAGTACTAAATACTATTAAATAGTAACCTATAAAAAAAGAACTTAAAATAAATACTTAATTTTATTATATAATATTATAAGGGGGCAATAATAAAAAACACTAATTAAAAAAGGTACTATTTTTTAAGTTATATAACTTATTAATTAGTAAGCTTAAAAATATAAAAAAAAAACTATTTTAAAGAGAAAGACTAGCGTCGTCTATTTACCTACTTAGGGGCTGCTTACGAAGGGGTTTAAGGGTAAAAAAAAATTAGTAAATATAAAAAATTTGTAGAATCCTACTTTAAGTTAGTATAATTTTTTATTGAAATTATAAAATTAGCTTATTTTTATATATATAATAATAAAGACTACGTTTTACTAGTATATTAAATATTTTTATATATTTATATATTAATTATATAATTATATATAAAGGTCACTTTCTTATATTTTTAATAATAAACTAGTAAATAATAAATTACTAATACTTAGTATAGTAACCTTTAGCTTCTATAACTACCTTATAACGGTTAGAAAGAGATAAAATATAGTTATTAATAACTTTTTATAGTCTATTATTCTACTTTTATATAATAACTCTTTTAAAGTCCTCTATACTTTATATACCAGATCCTATACCTAAATTAGCCTTTTTATTATTATTTAGTCCTTATTTTAAATAACTTTATATATTTTCTATACGGGCTAAATCAGGGCTATAGGCTGGGTAAGAAAATAGTATAATTTTATTATTTTTAATCTAGTTTAAAACGTCCGTTATATTATAAATAGAAATATTATTTTATTAAAATTACTAACCTAAATTAATATTAATATAAAGTTTATAATTATAATATAATATAATAATATATATATAATATTAATAAAAAAAGAAGTAAAAAAAGGTTATAAAACTTATCCCTTTTTATAAAGGATTTAACTTTAGGTATAAAGACTTTATTTATATAGTCCTTACTAGTATAAAAAGTAAAAGAATTAAGTATTTTAATAAATACTAAATTACTTTTATCTTCTACCTAAATTGCACCCTAAATATATAATTTAAGGTCCTATCCTATAAAATAATTAATATAATTAATATTAAAAAACTAAAACTATAACTTAAAAATAAATAAAAGTTATATATTTTAATATTTTAAAAAGTTACACTAACTTATTTTATAATTAGCTAATAGCCAGTTCTTTTCTAACTTTATTATTACCCTTTTTTTCTATAATATTATTTATTTTATTATCTCCTTTATATTACTGACTTATTAGAAAATATAATTTTTTTTAAATTTATATTTTTTATAATTTTTATATTATCTTTAGCGTATTTTAATCTTTTTTTAGCGTTTTCTTTATTTATTATTAGTTTTTTTTTACTTATATTAATAGAGTAGTCCTTTACTTTTAAAAAGATTTATAAAGTTTTTATTATAATATTTAGACTATTTTCTATAAATAGTCTTTTATTTTATTTTTTTAGGACTTCTAGTTAAGTCTCTATTAATAATTTTTTTATCTCTTAGAGTTAACTTTTTTATACCCCCTTTATAAACTTTATTTATATTATAATTATTCTTTTTCTTATTAATTTCTTTATAGCATTATAAATAGATTATTAAGGCTTTTTTAGAGTAGTAGTAATTAAAAAAAAATTATTTACTTTTAAAAGAAGTTTAACTTTAGATTTAAGTTTTAAGAATTTTAGCTCTATTTTAAAAAAATAGGAGTTTAAGTTTATAAAAGTAAAAAGATATTATAATATACTATAATATTAATAATATATTACGTAAGTAGTAATTATATAAGTCTTAGTAAATTTTTTATAATTAATATAATTTTATTATTAGATTACTAATATACTTTAAAATACTAGTTACGTGACCTATACTAGGCCTAAAAGAGTATAGTTAAAATTTTAGTTAAATATATTTACTAACTAAAACATTATAGGAATCTAAAAAAGGGATTTAAAAAATTACTATATTTAGGTAATTTTAATTTATTATATATAATAAATATAACATAACTAAAACTTTCGAGTAGGAGTATAAAAGACTTATTTATTTTTTTATATTTTATTTTTATCGCGTTTTACCCTGCCTACTAATATTATAAACTAATAATATTATTATAAACTTATTATATAATTTAAAGCAACGTTTTTCTACCTAATTTTATATAAGTCTTTATATTATCTATTAAACTTTTTACTAAGATAATAATACTACTTAAAGGCCTACTAGTAAAATAAGTTACGTATATACCTAACTTACTTAGTAGTTTTATAAAATAAGAAAGAAACTATATTTACTATTATTAGTACCTACGCCGCCTATAGTACCTATTATTTAGTTAGTAATATTTACTAAATAAGAATAAAAGCGCGTACTTACCTAACTTATATACCCTAGTAGGCCGCTCTAGAATTTATAATACTTAATTATTTTTTTTTATTTTAAATTTTATAAGCGTACTAATAAATCCGCCTTATTTTATTAGCTTATTATTTAAATCGCTTTATTGCCCCTAGCTCTATTAATAATACTAAATTTTTTAGCCCTTTTTTATTAATTACCTACTTTTACAAAGTCTTTATTTTATTAACTTAAAATCTATTTATATAAAATAACGTACTAAAAAGGGCTTTAAAGTAGTTAAAAATAATATACTTAAAAAAACTATTTTTTACTAAAAGTTTACGTATATATAAATTAGCGTAAAACTTATTAATAAGCTATATATAGGTAAAAGGATTATGTTCTAATTAATTTTAAATTTTATTTTAATTTAGAGTATTACTGCTACTAAAAATAGTTAGTATAATAGGCGGCAATTTAACTAAAATTAGTATAGTAATAGAATATTTTAAAAATAAAAAAAACCTATAGAGATATAATATAATAAAATACTTTTAAGTAAAAGTTAATAATATAGTATAAAGTGTAGGATAAACAACCGGACTTATTTAAAAACTAAATATTTAGTTATATAAGCTCTAGGTAATAGCCTAATAACTCTCTTTAGTTTTAAAATTTATATATTTAGTAACCCCCTAGACTAACCGTATTATATATAATTATAAGTAGTAATTACTAATAACCTTAAAAATAATTATAAGTAGTTACTAATCTATAAATATATAATTAAAATATAAGTAAAGTGTTACTATATTTAATAAAGTATCTTACTCTTACTAAAACGAAAGAGTATAACTTTTAAAAGTTTAAAATTTATATTACTTATATATAGCCTCTGTATAAGCTGTTTAGTATTTATTAAGTTCTTATTATTATATTATACCGCGGCTTTATAAAGCTCGCGAAGTACGTTAATTAATAATATAACTAAAATTCTAATAAAAATTTTTATAATTTTCTTTTTAACATAGTATTATTCACGTATTTTTTAGCCTAGTAATTAATTTTATATATATTTTTAAAAAATATATCTTTTTTAATTAGTCTTTTTTAATTTCACTCCTCTATATTATATTAAAATAGTCTAAAAAGTACTAAATAAATATATATATACTATATATACTTATATTACTTATTTTTAGGCTAAAAGTAGTTTTAAAAAAATATTATAACTTAAGTATTTTTGCTTTTAATAGGAGTATACTTATATAATAAAAACTATATTATTTATACTATAAGGCTTTTACTAAATAGTAATTTATTTTTCTACTTTTATAAATAATATATATTTAATTTATTTTATATATTATACTATATTACTACTCTACTCTAATTTCTAATTTTTTTTTTTTATATAATAAAGTTACTATTAGTAACTACCTAATTAGGAAAGAAAGTACTATATATACTATATAACCTAATAACCGGCTTTTAAAGATACTGTGCTAAGTCTAATTAGAAAAGGTACTATACTAAAATAGGTACGTAACAACCGCTTAATAGTACTTAATAAATTTATAGCTTAGTATAATTTATTATTTTATAATAATTTATACTTATATATTTACTATTATAATTAATACTAAGTAGGTATTTATAAAAAAAGAGAAAAAAAATATTATATTTATAGTACGCAGCGTAACGCGTAAAATATTACTCTACTAATTATAGTATAGTACTTTTATAATTATATATTTAAAGAGCGCGCTTTTAATACCGTAAAATAAACTAAAAAGTATATATATAGACCCGCGCCGGGTACTATAAAATATAATATAGGCTTATACTAAGTATTATAAAAAGTACTATAAAGAGTACTGTAAAGTATATAATATTTATAAAACTACTAAATTAATATTATAACTAAACTATTACAACCCGCGCTAGGCGTAGTAATTATTAATAATATTTAGTATTATATATAGTACTATAGTACTATAAGTATATAATTAATAAATAAAAATAGCTACTACGTAATAAGTAAGGTCTTTAAAGGTTTAGAATTATAAATAAAGTAGCTATTATATTATAATCCGCCTATATTATAAAAGAAGGAGCTAATTAACTTACTATTTATAAATATATACTAGTTACTAAAAGTATATAGTAAGTTATTTTATAAAAGTAATAATAATAACTAAAACTAATAAGTATAAATAAGTTAAAAGAGAACTGGTAGTATAATAAGAACGTTATTTTAGGTATATAAAAGCGCTTACTAAATATAAGAGTAAATATAGAGAATTATCTAAGCTTTATTAAAAAAGTAATAGAGTATACTAGTATAGGTATAAAGTAGGTAAAGAATATAAAAAGCTTTAAGGCCTTTTTAGGCTAAACACTTTTAACGCGACGATAATAGTTAATAAATTTAAAATAATAAAAATAAATAGCTTAGTATATAACTAAATAAAATAAAATATTTTATATTAATTATCTTATTATAATTTTAAAACCTTTAGGTCTCTGTCGAGACCGGCTAATTTCTAATTATTATAGATTATATATTTATATTTTTTTTTTTTTAAATAAAGCTACGCTTTTAGCGTAGTACCTATATTTTTAAAAAGAAATAACTACTAGCTATTATAGAGGTTCCTGTAAAATAGCTTTATAATAATTTAAATATAATAATAGGAGACGCAGCGCGCGGTTATATATTAATACGTTATACTAAGAACGTATTTATTATACTTAGTTATAATAAGTTAAAATAGTAATATATAAGTAAGCGTTATCTTTTAACCTAGTACTAGATATCTATTTATAAAGAATAGAAATATAACGTTAATAGCTAGTCGCTATTACTAGTATACTATAGGGTATTAATATATATTAGTGCCCCCGCTACTATATATAGAGGATAATAAAAAAAGTATAACTAGTAGTCTACTATACCGGGCAGCTGCTTATACTAAATATCTATAACTATACTATAGATAAATAATTTTATAAAAGTAATACTTATAGCGCGTTTTATTTAACTAAATCTATCTTTATAAAAACTACCTTATTAGTAATTTTTATAAAGCTTTAGTATACTACTAAAAGGTTCTGCCTCTATAAGTAAGTAGGTATAAAATAAATAATTAGTCTAATAACTATAGACTGCTACTTTATAATAAAAATAAGTAAATATATATTATACCTATACCAGTACCGGCACTAATATAGTAATAATAATTATTACTAATCTATATAGTCGCGATAGTAATAAATTCTAAAAATCCTATTATTATAAATACTAACCTAAACTATATCTATAGGTAGAAGTAATATCTTTTAGCTATACTAGATAACTAGAATAACCTTAACTATATTAAGTTTAAGAATAAAATAATAGTAGTTATTTTAACGGCAGTATAACTGTAAAACGTAAAAAAGCTAGTAAAGAGAGTATTAGTAATAATAACTAAATAGGCCTAGCCCTAAAGGCAAAAAGAGAAAAGAGCTATATATAAAATAGTAAATATAATAGGTAAATATAAAGATAAATATAACAATAATATATAAAGAAGTAAAGAGGGAAGCGTTATAAAATACCTATAAATATAGGTAAGATAATATATAACAGTTTAAATATAAAGGAAATAGATAATTAGTATTAAAAAAAATAAAAAAGTCTCTTTTTTATTATAAAATACCTTTTAATAAGTACTACTATTATAACCTATTAGACCCGGCCGTTATAATTAAGCCCGGTACTTTAACTACTTTTAAATTTTAAAATTAAGTTTATAAAATATAATTTATTATATAAATAGGTTTAGTTTATAAGCTTAAATATATTTAATTAATTTTTATATTAAATGAGTATAATAACTTATATTTAAATAAAAATAAATTATTTTTTTTTATTTTTAAAAAGTTTTTTAGTCGTTTCCAGTTACTATAAATATACTTTTTTACTTAATTAGTGTATATATATAGACTACATTTAAATAGGGAAGTAATTAGCCCAATTAGGTAATTAATTAAATTTAGTAAGGAAATACTGGGAGATGAACGGAGCACGTGACAGATAACAGCCGGGTTAGGTATGCTCGGAATCCCCATCAGTGTTCAACCGACGATGGTTCAACTTGGATTCTAACGGCTCTTGCGACCATGGTAGGGTTTGTTCTCCGCGTGCATCCCGCTCTAGAGCCCTTACTCGACGGTTAGGTCGGCTGTTAATTTCGATCGAATTAATCATCGCTGCTTGCGGGTCCCGAAGAGTCCCCTGGCTGAGACGTTGCGGCGAGTATTGTGTTAGCGCAGGAGGCGCGGTCAGTAAAAGGTTCTGTCCTCTATTGGACGCAGGAGCCTCTCGTGATGCGGGAGGTGCTCGAGAGTCTCGAGCGACCGGACGCCGGGTGTTATTGCCACCTCGCGATGACAACACAGCGTTGATTTGACTTCTCTGGCGATCCCTGACGCCTGCGTCTCCTCGGTACCCTTGTTGATTCTTGCGTCGCTGCTCTTAGAGGCGTTTATAGCGCTTGCTACCTGCGGTAACTATCGGGTGGCCCTGCTGCGGACCTGTATCCTGTGGCGGCAATCCCTTGGGGCGCGTGCGTTTCGCCATGATCGGTGCACCTCGATGGAACGCAACCGGTTGATGAGACACACACTAAGGCGAGCGGTTAGAAAACTGCGAAAGGAGTGCGGGGAATGAAGAACATTGTGAAGGACAGCCGTTGACGAATCTGCAGGTTAACAGGTGGTGTCCGTCGGTGTTGGGTGGAGGGCGCGGGGGATGAAAACCGCGGCGGCTGGCGGTATAAGAGTCCAGAGAAATTGCGCTAATCCCAATCGGGTCGATGACCCGTGAGCGGTGAATGGACGCGCCGGGATTTGAACGGTTCGACACTTTTTGACGCGCAGAGAATATTCCAGTATATAAATACCGCGGCCTCTTAACCAAGTAAAGATGATAAATGGATGGTTGAAGGTCGGTACGACGCGGTCTGTGGGCAAGCACAACCAGGCGAGCGAGCACAACCCTTGACTGAGTCAGCTATATCCCCTTGAGATGTACACCAAGTCGGTACAGCTCCCACGGATGAACGTAAAGAAATATCCCCTTGAGATGCTACTAGTCTCATATTCCGTTCGACAGCACATACCGACATCCATGTTTCTTGATTTCGCTCACTCCCCATTGATCACAAGCAGAAACACTACCGCCCTAGCCCAGTATATTGCACTTGAATGTGTGTAAACACACTTCTGTAAAAGTATTCCACAGATGTTGCCCCCCATTTGGGCTGTTAATTTGGTCTTTACCTAGGCACAAGTTCGTAGCCGATCCGCAGGGCAGAGAAACTACAGCACCGTATAGGAGGCAACTGTACGAGCACCTCTCATGAAAGCAGGGAACTTTGTGATCAGGATACGCACCTCTGCCACCCCTTATATACACCAGATTCACCTCTACCCAGTTCCTCCAAAAGCCGAAAGAAGCGCCAGCCCATCGAACTCAAAGCTAATCCTTCCTCACATCCTCCCGAGACGGGTGCGTGGGTAAAATAACCGACTTCCGCATAGCCGTTCAAGCCCCAACTCTGCAACGTAGCGACAGAACCGGGACCAGACGACATTCTGTATCTCCTCGCCCGCATAGCGGTCCCATGGACAGCGGGTTCGGTGAAGTGATGGGGACGACCAACCGGCACTGGCGCTAATTCCTCTTGATCAATTGGACGGAGGCGCCGTCATAGGTGGAAACTGATAAGGAGCCCACGGCCCCAGCCTAGAGGTGCCCACGTTGTGGGTATACGGCGACAATGCACATGTTGAGTAGCTGGATACACCTCAAGTGCAATGAACGGCAATCTTGGCCTGGCGCAAAGTGCCGCATCGGCATGATCGCGATTGAGTATTCGAGAAAGTGAAGTGATCAAAATGAAATTGCATAGACCCTACCCCAGCGTCCGACCATGATATCGCTAGCCCCCCTCTGTCCGTTCGCCCACCGTGTTTTGGCACAATAAGAAACCCTATGCTAAAATGCAAATCACAACATCGCCTCCACGCGCTAGCCAACCAGTTAAAGACTCAGATGATAGTAAGCCTAGACCGTCCCCGCGATGCTCAAGTCCCGAATCTCCTGCAGCACCTCTTCCACCTTTGCGTCCAGCTCGCCCTGCGCGTACTGGTCTCTTGTGTCGGCGTCGAGATACTGCTGCACCTGGGCCATCCGCGAGTACGCTTCTGCGCAGAATCTGAGCTGGATCTTGACGAGTGCCTCGAAGCTGGGATCCAGGTAGGGCACCCGCAAGTCGATGAGCTGCGGTAATTCCGTGGTCAGCATCTCGTTCAGCTGGTCGTACGCCGCCTTCGCCATCTGCTCGTCCTTTTCCGCGCGCGGCAGCTTCGTCACGTCCTTGTCCGGCTTGTCCGTCAGCTTCTTGACCTGCGCGCGCGTGCGGTCGTAGTCGAGGGCCTTGTGGTCGCGCTTCGTGATGCAGCTGTTGATGTCGGGGAAGTAGGAGCAGAAGCGCTGGATGGGGTCCAGCACGGTGGTGCGGTAGGGCCCGTCGAGGGCCTTTATCGTCTCGGCGTCGAGGTCGGTGACGGCTTGCTTGTAGGAGCGCGAGACGCCGTCCTTGGCGCCGGCGTCGCCGTAAAAGGCGTCGATGGTCTCAGCGATGCGCATCTGCGAGGCCGTCATGGCGCGCAGCGAGTCGAGGTAGCCTTTGGCTTCTTTTTGGAGCTTGTTGGCGGCCGTTTCCATGGTGCGGTAGCGGCTGCTGCGTGTCAGTATCTTAACATGGTGGACGGCGCGGGTCGCGTACCGCAGCTCGGTCTCATAGTCGCGGTCATTGGTGCGCTCGACTTGGCCGGTTTTCATGAGCACCTGCGTCGTCGCGCGGTTGACGCCCTTCTTGAAGCCTGTCAAAGCGTGAGCGTCGTGTCCGTGTTTGCGGGGGAGCGGCGTGAGACGGACCGGTCCAGGACATGGCGGCGATGGGGTTACTGTAAACCTGGCAATTACGGTGGTGTATGCAATGGCAAGCCCTCGCTATCGCAGAAGCACGCTGTGGGTTTGTCTTTGTGTAGAGTGTCGTTGCGGGCGGTTCGGTGATGGTTGCTGAGTGGGCTACGTGCACCGCCACAGAATGACGAAGCGCATGCTTTGTTAGTGGCTCGTTACAATTTACAGCACCAACTTCAATGCTTCCACGACAGTCGCCGCGCGCATTGCGCAGCGCTCAGTTACTCCGACGCCCATTCAATGCTGCCTCTCACCGGCAAAACTCGACGGACGGGCGTTCCCGATCAGGTCCCCGCAAACTGGAAGATGCGCCTTCCCATCCATTCCACGATCTCGCTCCCGTACCGGACCCACTTCCCAAAAATGCAAAGGAGCAAGTGAAGGTACCTCCAGCTCCTAAAATCGCAAAAGAGCCAGCGAAGACCATCTTTTCTGGTATCCAGCCTACAGGTGTACCCCATCTAGGAAATTATCTTGGGGCTTTGCGACAATGGGTGAGGCTACAGGACGAAGCCGCTCCCGACGATCGAATGTTCTATTCCGTCGTAGACCTGCATGCCGTCACCATGCCTCAGGAGCCACAGAAGCTGTTACAGAACACTATGGAGACATACGCGTCTCTGCTGGCTATTGGTCTGGACCCCAAGAAGAGTATAATATTCTCGCAGCAGGATGTCCTTGAACACACACAGCTCATGTGGCTCCTGAGCTGCCACGCAAGTATGGGTTACTTGGGGCGGATGACGCAGTGGAAGGTACACCAACCCGTATTCCCGGCGCGATATCAGCTTCTCACGACTCACAGAGCAAATCCGGCATGGCTGACGACGCGAACCCCATGGAAGCCTCCGCCCCAAACAAACCCGCCCTCAAACTCGGTCTCTTCTCTTACCCCGTCCTCCAAGCCGCCGATATCCTCCTCTACCGCACCACGCACGTCCCCGTCGGCGAAGACCAAGCCCAACATCTCGAATTCACCCGTGAGCTCGCAAATACCTTGAATCACGCATACTGCAGAAATGCAGGCACGTCGCAAACGCCTTGGGAAGGCTTCCCTCTACCTCAGACCATTCTCTCGCCCGCCAAGCGCATCATGTCGCTGCAAGACCACACGAAGAAGATGTCCAAGTCGGACGCGGACCCGAAGTCGAGGATCCTAATCACAGACTCCCGCGAGGATATCGAGAAGAAGATCAGACACGCACGCACCGACTCCGTTCCCGGCGTCTCCTACGACCGGGAACTGCGCCCGGGCGTGTCCAACCTGATAGATATCATGTACTATATGGACGAATCGAAATACACCTCACCCGAGCAAATCGCCGGCGAAATGTTCGGCGCAGATCTCAGCATGAAGGCGATGAAGGAGCAGGTCGCGAAGACCGTTGCCGACGGCCTTGCTCCGGTTCGCGAGCGATATCTCGAGACCTTGGCCAAGGGGCCTGAAGACATTGCCCAGGAGATGCAAAAGGGTGCCGCTGCAGCGGGCATACGCGCGCGCGAGACGCTTGATAACCTGAAAGTCGCAATGGGCCTGCGTCGACCTCCATCTTCTGCCTCCGAACGACCGTGAAAGCAATGTCTCCCCGTCCTGGGCCTTTGGCCAGCTACGACCCAATGTCGAGTATGCTCCATTGGAAGACACCTGTATCATATGTAAAAACCTTAAGTGTACGCAATACTGTAGGATTAGAAAACCGAGATGGATGGCTTGCCCTCTAGACCTTTCCGGCATCCCTGAACCCATTATTCGATGATGAGGTGTTCTCGTACAAGAAACTTTTAGCAATGTCTGTTCCACGACGACGACGTCTCCTCAGGGCCCTCCGCCGCACCCATGCCCGCAATGCATACGCCCGCCGCCTGCGCCTTCAAACATACCGCCTGCGCCCTAAATCCTGCTGCCTGAGTCTTAAGCCCTGCTCCTTACTTTTTGAATCCTACCTATGCCTTACATCCTCGTGCCTATTCTGTAATTGCGCCGCCTGTACGCCTTCAACGCCTCCACGCCTCCTGGCAAGCAGAGTCTAGCGATTCGAGCAGCAAGCAGCCAAACATCGTAAAGTCTAGTTCTACCCAGCCGCTCCAATCACGACGCCATCGACGCAAAAGTCTCAGCGCCGCTTTTCCGCTGACCACACTCCCAGTGCTACCGTCTATCATCCATGGGCGTATCCAGCGGACCGGCATCCGAAAATAACCGCGTCCAGCCTACCAGCCATGCTCGCGTACGTGCGGGAAGCTTGATGCGGTATTACAACGGGTCTTTAGATTGGGGTCTACCGAATGATAGAGAGAGCATGGAAGCGTTATGTTTGGCGCTAGAGGGTCAGGGTGCCAAGTACTACGGTGCTGCTAAGGGTAGCGAGGAAGTCGATGAGTTGGGTGGGACTGCTTGAGAAAGAGAGAAACGGTTTTGTGGAAGACGAAGCTTTGGTTAGATAGTACATGTTAAACACCGTTCTTAAGCATAACACAGTGCCAGATCCCCTCCCTAGCTATACATAGCTAGGCGCTTTCCGTCTGGCCATGCCATTCATTCTTAGTGACTCGCCACGTTGTTACAGCTACATGATACCAATTCTCGAACAACCAGTCATCGTATAGCCTAACCTAGGGCCCTCAGAGGTGTGAAATATACACTGCCATTGAATGCACTAGCTACAAAAATATACGGGGCCCGGCGATACCAGGCGAACCTGGAAGGGTCGACGAAGCGGGCTAAACTATGTTTTTTTGTAGAATTCCACGCCTAAATGGTAAATGCTGCACCAGAACGCCGCCCATGCATGCACCGCAATCTAGCGAGGCCGATGCGGCGCCGGACGCCGCGCTGAAAGCCTGCAATCGCAGACAGATAGAGAAGAGAGACTCGGTCGTATGTTGCGGAGGTGAGAGGATTATGGACGAGGTGAGAGGAGTACAAGTGACTGACGGACGCACGAGCACGCAGCCACGCCCTCTACTTCTCGTCGTCATCCTCATCCTCGTCGGCATCGCCCTCAAAGTCCGAGTCCATGTCCTCGTCGACGTCCGACTCGCTGCCGCCAAACGACTCGACGTCGCTGTCCTCCCAGCTCATGTCGAAGTCGTGGTCCTCCTCCTTCTTCGTGAAGGCGCTCTCGTGCGTCGGCATCACGAAGCCCTTGGGTATGTCGCCCTTGCTGATGTCCAGGTCCTTCTTGACCAGCTGCTTGTACTCGTCCGGCTTGTTGCGCAGCATGACGCCGGCATCGACGTTGGCGGGCGACGAGACCTCGGGGTCGTCGAGCAGCGAGAGGACCGAGATGAGGACGGATTCGACGCGCTGCACGGGCGACCAGCGCTCGGCGGCCGTCTCGCCCGACATCTCGTCGTCGCCGGGCGCGTGCAGGATGGAGATGCAGAGTTTCCCGTTCGGGTAGATGTTGGGATGGTAGAGCGGCCGGATGAACTGGAAATCTGTGAATCGTCAGTCTTGGTTTTCCTCCTTTGGTGGGTGGCGCGTGTATGTACCTGGCGGCATGTAAGGATAGTTCTTGGGGAAGGTCAGCTTCGCCTTGTAGTAGCCGCCGTAGTAGAGAGAGTCGGGGTTCAGCACGATGAGCGCGACGCTCCACTCAAAGACGTTGTCGTTGATCAGCTGCGCGCTGGTTAGCCGTGTCTCTCGCCGTGCAGCACCACCTGAGACATGCGCCTGGCGTACCTCAATGTTCGTCCACGTCTCCTTGCTCAACGCCTTGAACTCGTTCATGAGCATGCGCTCCGCCGATTGCGCCATCTTTCCGACCGTCGAGGGAGTGGAAGGCGAGTATAGAGTATCGGATGCCTGAATACGGGTCTTCGCACCCGTTAGCGTTTCGTGTGGAGGTTACGGTGGTAACAGTGGCGGATGCGGGAGAGGTTAATACGAGGCGGTAGTTCGGGTGCAGACGCGGTTGCGCTTTTGTAGAAAGAGAAGGTGCGTTGTACGAGAAGGCGCGAACGGAGGCAAGAGTGTGTTGTGTGCGTGTGAAGATGCGTTGAGGTGAAGCATTACATGATTCCCGCGCGCTCCAGACCAGGGTCCGAGGCCTCCACAGCGCCTGACTTCACCGCACGATTCCCATACAAGAAACCTCCGTGCCACACGTTGTTATCCCTCCTCTAACTTTCACCGCCGAGCCTAGCCGCTAAACCTTCCCCCTCCTCTCACTTTTCCTTCCCCGCAAGCGCTGAGAACGTGGGTTGCTGTGCTGGCACGTCATTGCTCGGCTTCACCTCCCGCTTTCGGAACCAGGGAACCGTCGGCGTTCCGACTTTAGCTCCTGACGAGGAAATGCGCGATTTGCAAGTCCAAGTTGGTCAGCTTCCCACGTCTCGAATCAGGGCACAGCTCGTAGTTTGCACGTCCGTCTGAACCGGTTGTCCTGGAAGCTGCATAATCCGACATCCAATGTCTAACAACTTTTATTATGACGATACACCTAGGTGCCCACCATTCGATATGCTTAGGTACACGCTCCTCCGGCCAGTCGTAAAAAGGCCAGGATAATCAACATCGGAATTTCTAATCCGACCCCTACGTCTACACAAAGAAAAAGTGTACTAGCAAACACATGTAGCCAACTCCGTTTTCCACCATCGCCACGCTCAATACAGGTGTAGCAACCGACGTGACCCACAGTTAATCCCACCCTCTACGCACCCCATTTCTCCAAGTCAACAAAACAAAAACGCATGTACAAAGTTCGAAATGAAAGCCAACATGGTGTGTGTGCCAGACAATCCAATCAGATATACCTCAAGCGCTTCGCAACGCTCAAGCACACAGCAACGAAACACACAATGGTACCGAGGATACCAAAGAACCAAGCAAGGCTCCCATCCTGTCCCGGCACCTTGACGTTCATGCCAAACAGACCGCAGATCAAGTTGAGCGGAACGAGAATCGTCGCGATGACCGTGACCTTGCCGAGCGTCACGTTGGACTGGGTGCCCTGGATGACCTGGTCGACGGAGATCTGGGCAAGGTAATTCGAGTGGGACCTGCTGAGCATCTTTTCAAAGTGACCCAAGTTAGACATCATCGTGACGACGTGGTCCTGGATATCGCTGAGGTAGAGCCCGACGTCTCCGCGGGGCGCTACGGTGTATTCCTCATTGCAGCGCTTGGCAAAGCCCTTGATAACATCTGCTTTGCCGCCGAGGAGACGCAAGAGCTGCATTACCTTCTTGCGACAATCGCCAATAGCGCGCAGGATCTCGCGAGAGTCCTCGATGCGCGCGATAAAGACCTGGTCTTCGATAGTGTCAGTCTCCTGCTCGATGGTGCGCAGCACAGGCGCGAAACTGTCGACGATGTCGTCAATGAGGGCATAGCAAATCCAGTCAGCGTTCAGGTTGATGTAATCGCGTAGGCGGCTGATACGCTTGCGTACATTGAGCGCATGAGGACTCTCGGTGAAGGTGAAGGACAGAATGCCTTCCTTGAAGACTACAGCGTAGAAGTTGATGGGCTCCAGGTAGTCTTCAGAGTCCTTGTCTGTTTGGGAGAACGAGCGGAAACAGACAAAGTAGTAAGATTTGAAGAGCTCCACTTTCTCGCGGGGCTCCTGGATTGCAATGTCTTCGCGAGTGAGGGGATGCACGCCAAAGGCCTTGCAGATCGCAAACACTTCCTCCTCGGTCGGATTCACCGTGTCCAACCACCAGACACCGGTCTGCGCTGGAGGCTCGAAAAGGTCGCAGAAGCGTTCGCCTGGCATTAGAAGACCACCTAATTCAGCAGCGTGAATGGTGTCATCCAACTCAGATGAGAAGAATGTCCATCGGTTCAGAGGCATCTCAGGCTGGCTGGCCGTCCTGTCGCACGTGAACATGTGAGCTAGACCTTCTTCTGAGAGCTTCGCTTGTATGGTTGGGTCAATAGCTTCCTTGATTGTCAAGGCATCGGCGTCCACCTTCCGGGCGGGAGAGTGGCCGGACTTGGGCCGCAGGTCGTTGAATACGCGAGACTTCTTGCTCGAGAGGCGGGACTCCACGCTTGGCTTGCGGTTGAGCTTCCCAATAGGCGTTCTAGTCTGAGCCTCGGCCACAAACTCGTCAAGCTGGTCATAGTCGAATTTAGTTGTCTTGCCCGTATCCTCTTGTACCGGGAAGCAGACATCGCCCTCGGCGGAGCTGTGGGTCGAGGAGGTATCAACGCGATGGATCTCAGGCCTCTCGTCGCTGATGGTCCCACGCCTGCGTGTGCCTCCGGAGACGGTCCTATTAAGAACTTCCAGCTCGGCTTCGACGACGGATGGCGAGCGGCTATTGACCGTTCCAGCCCGGCCCCGTCGAGTTTCGGCGAAGGCGTCCACGGAGTTTGGCGGGGAGATGGAACGCGATGTTGTAGATGAAGCACGTGAGCGCCTCAGTTGTTCAACGGTCGGATCCCGAGGGCGCCGGAAAGTGTCACGGCGGGCAACGGGACCGTGAGCCAGCGAACCACGCCGCGCATATGGGGCATCCGGAGATAGGTTTTCATCATCGTCCACCACGGCCGTTTCGAAGTCGCGTGCAGTGACATTGTGGGCCTCGAGGGCTTGGTTGACAAGGTGCAGGGGCGCCAAGCGCTCTGGGATGGCTTGGACGCTAGCAAAGGTCGGCCTGCGCGAGCGAACTGGCGATGCATCGGCCCTGGGCATCGACTCGGGCTGGTGGCGGTGGTCGTCCAGGTCAGACACGGGAGTGCTGTACCTCGTCTGGGACTTGTCGGATCGCGGAGTGTCCGTCATGTTGGCAGCGGGATCGGTGATGAGTCCGACTCCGACTCTTATCCTCTCTATCTTTATTTACGCCAGTTTGAAGGCTTCTCACGACAGCGACTCTTGCGGCGCGAGAGCGTCGGCCTTTTCCGGTGAGTCGCTTGTGAGCGCTCACCTCTCCGGTGCGCTCAACGTGGATGGGAGGCTTCGCGTAGGGAATCTCACCCTACACTCAGCCCTTTCGGGAATTCAGGGTACCAAAAGCCAGTCCTCCAAACCCGGTACCGGGACAAGGAAGATTTCGTGTAACGACAGTAGTGCGAAAAGACGTTTGTATCGCTAAAGCCCAGTTATGGGGGCTTCTTGTAGTCGCCTCCGACGACCCAGATCTTGGGCCCGAGAAGAGGACGAACGAAGGAAAACTTGTGGATGTAGAGGCCCGCCAACTTGGTGGTTTCGATGGTTAAGACGCCGTGGCGCCGAGGAGCACTTGGGATAGAGGGTGGGCGGCGGGGCGAGAATGTGCGTTGTCGGCCAGTCGCTGCGAACGTGGGGTGTTTGTTCGGGTCGCCTTCTATAGCGTCAGCATTGCGATCGGGAGACGGTTCGCCAGGGCGCGAACACCAAGGGGCAAGGTATTAGCGTACAGGATATCCGGACGAGGGTGGTGAGGACGTTGTATTTGGCTGCAGTGGAGTCCAGAAGGACGGGGTGTGGTGAAGGAAGAGGGGGAGCGAAGGCAAATGGTAAAAGTCTGTCTGCAGTGGGCCGGTGCGCATCCGTCCAGCTGAATTGGGTTTCTTTCAGGAACCTTGGAACAGCCGCGGCCGGGTGCCCCAATGAACAACCGGATGCGCCGGCCGATGGAAACACCCCGACAAGTGACCCACGGTCTCATGAGCCGAATTATTCAGTATTATTCAGTCAACGTTTTGCTCTCAGTCAGGGCAGCTTCCCCGAGGCCTGCAGGCATGTGGCTTTGCAGCGATGCCATGTTCGCAGCGGCTCCTGCGGTATCCCTGCGCTTATTTAGCGACCCAACCAAGCTCCATCGGGCGACGTAGCCAGAAACCGTTGCATCGTAGACTATACCGACCTCATCCTGGAGTCTTGTACCCACAGTGTGCATTCTATGCCCACCTGGAGCTTTCACGATACAGCAAAGCTACCTTTTCTCCATCAGCCGGAGGCAGGTCTACGAGCACAATGGCGGACCAACTGTTGGACCAACTGCGCGACGCCCTGGAGGGGCAGATTGTGGGTATTTCCTCAACGGCGCCTTTTATCACACTGACAGAGCTAGGATTTCGAAGGTCAGCGGTTGGCAGAGCTGATCACGAACGTACTGCTCGGTGCGACTGGCGTACGCGGTCGTTTCCTTTGTGTGTGCAATTATACTCACACAGGCAGATCTTCGCCTTCTTGGTTGGCTTCATGGCGCAGGACATCAAGCTCACCCTCTACATCGGCCTCGCTGGCACCGCGCTCACCTTTCTCGCCGTCGTACCGCCATGGCCTTTGTACAACAAGCATCCCGAGCCATGGCTGCCTCCGCACGTCGCTACTTCGGGGATCCAAAGCATCAACGTGGATGGACAGAAGGTCGGATGAGACGTCACCATATGGGAGGAGTGCAGTTGCGACGAAACAAAATAGGAAACGATTATAGGAAACATGCCGAAATCATGACTTGGTTGGATTCACCACCGTAGGCTTTTGTTGCCCGTGCTATGCTACCTCATGAACATTGAAACCCGACCATATGCTGGACGCCCACATAACCATCTCCTTTCTCCAAGGCGCCGTCCTTTTACGGAGCACATGGCAGTATAACACCGCTAGTTCAAAACTTCGTGAGCATTTCATGGTCGTATTGCGGCAGGACGCACGACAGTGTCTAGACCTTCCGCGCAGAACTGCAGGTAAAAGGCCGTCTCTTGAACACCGTTTACCGACCGTACTTCTGGAACTCCCAGTCCCGGTTATCGAGCGGGCACACTTGTCGCGTCTTGAGCCATCGGGAAATGCAGTGGAAGTGGAAGGCGTGCTGCAGCTGTTAGCTAGCATCCTGATTCTTGAAAATGATGCGCAACGTACGTTGCAGATGCCCCAGGCAACCGTGCACTCCTCGCTCGTGGCGGAGGCCTGGTTGGCCTGGCACTCGATGCAAAGGTCCATGATGTGGTTACGGCAGATGGCGCAGTTGTCGACGACAATGTCCCAGGCCCAGAGGGCTACGGCGTTCCACTATAGCTTATGTTAGCTCTGTTCGTCATCCGAATACATGTACAACCAAAAACCCACCTTCTTGACCTCAAAGCGCTTCTTATCACCTTCGGCGCTCGCACCGGCCTTGGCCGTCTTCGCCTTCGGGGCGGGAGCATCCGTCATGTTCACGTCCGCCATGGTATCGCTGGTGGGTGTTGTAGAAGGTGGGGATGCGGGGAGCTGTTTGTAGGGTCGGAGGCAGAGGCGGACGTTGACAGTGGAGACCGGGGCCAAGCACGAGTGGTGCAGCTAGCCGTCGCTCTATGCCTGGACCGAAGGTGGCGGGTGTGGAGGCCGGTGTGAAGGCTCCAGCGATGCCTGGTGGAAGGGAGCAATGTGTGCCAAGCCCCACGCTTGCCTGGTAGCTGGAACAGCGTGACCGCGGCACTTAACGAAGCTTGAATACTAGAGTAAAAACAATACATGTTGCAAACGACCACGATCTATTAAAAGCCCTCCACCGCACACTCACATCCTCACGCTCCAGCATTTCTGCGCTGTTCCCGTACCTACCAACTCAGCCCTACTACGCCGCAATCGTCAGGCGCCACCACTCGGTCTTGGCTTGCAGGGGAGAAACAAGGCTGTCTTAGCGGACTTCCTTCACGCTTGCGACATCACCGCCCCCTCCTTTACCGACAACTCTCTCTACAAGCATACGGTCCATTCCCATCTTTACCTTCGGACAACTGGATATGCACTCTCCAACCTCCCGCCATATATCCACGATCCTCTGCAACGCCGAAAACACAGCCTCGTCATCCCGACCCACGTCATCCGTCACCCAGCGCACGACCAAGGGCATCCGCCGACGGCCCTCGAGATAACCCACGTACGAATAAAACCCGGTCGCGCGATACTGCTACATGTCGAGCACACAAGTCGCTGCCTCTCCGCGCGCGCCGCGCGCCCACCATCCGTCGCCGAAGCGCGCCGTTCAGCCATCGCCCAAGAACAACAACGGTAACAGGGGTCAACGAAGAAACCGAGGGCACCATGTGCATAATGGAAATCATGCGACAATACAACACGCCGTTTCTGCCAATGCGCTCCAGGACCCGACGCTTTCCGACAGCGCCGTCTTTTCGAGTGAGGAGGTAGCCATCCCGGTTGGGCAGCGCAAGCCCAAGAAACACACACGCTCCCAGCCATCTGTCGACCGTGTATTCTCGCCACCCGGCGCGCAAGGGGCTTCTCTGACCGATACGGAGCTTGGCGCCGTTCATCCCGCTGCAACACCAGCCAAGGCCCAGGGTGCATATGCCGGGCCCACGTTCCACGCCTCTCCAGCGCCTTCTGCCCTCCCCATCCCAAAGTTTCTTTCTAAATCCGTCCCTCCCAAAGCGCATGCTAGTCCGCCGACTCCACCTCCTGATGAAGCGTCCGGCTCCAGCTCTTCGCCCTCGCCCTCGCCTTCGCGAGGAGCTCCGATTCCAATCCCGTCTCGGCAACATGATTCTCCCTTGGACCTTTTGTTCAAAGCCGATAGAGCCGAGAAGACCAGGAATGTGAATTTCAGTCCTCCGTCGGCTACATTTTCTTCTCCCAATGCTCCCGTAGGCGGCGGCAGGCCGCAACACATCAAACACGACTCGTTTGGCTCTTTGAATGTTCCGTTTCCTATCGAACTTGAGGCCAATAGTGAAACCTCACATGCTTCTCCGCCTGCTGCTTCCCTGAATAGCCACCGATCCGTCACCGCCCCTTCGAAGATCCCTCAGCTGGAAGCTCTGGCCCAGCCTAAGGAGTCCGACCCGATCCAGGATCTTATGAATCGGCTCTCTATGTCCCAGAACAAGACTGGAACTTCCACTCCGCCCAAGGCTGGATCCTCTGACCCTGCCATGCGAGATCACAGTCCTTCACCGTTTCACAACGGTAGGCCATCTCCCTTTCGCAGTGCTTCTGGACCTACTACGCCTGCTCCATCCGCGCACGTTCAAGGTGGTCAAGAGCTGCTCTATGGCAACCAGAATCTTTCAAACAAGTTCAAAGCAGCGAGAACCGATCCGGCGAAGCGTAATTCTGGTCTTCGCACCGAGATCACTGCCGATTCTCCACTTGTACCCCAAGGCGGATTCCCATCCATTCCCCCGAACAATGACATGGCAATCAACGGCCCAGGCGGCTCTCGTCGTGGATCGGCGCCGCATATTGCTCCAATCCCGCCATACAGAGGTGGGCCCGGTAATCAGCACGTTAGGAGTGCTAATAGACGCAGTTACCACTCTCGACCAGATGGTCATTCTCAAGTCAAGGGGAACGGCGCCGCAAATACACTTCCCGTAGGTGCTCCTGCCACTATCCAAAAGTCTCCTATGGCTTTTATTCCTTCTTCTGTACGTGCGAAGCCACCATCCACTCCACCCAGGAGGGCAGACACCGATAATGTGGCTTTGGAGCAAAATCTCAAACGTATGCTCAATCTTACTTCTGGAGATACGACTGGAGTCCGGTAATCTTTAGCATCTTGTTCGATATCCTGCATAGCTTGCGAACTGTTCATGCGCTCTACTTGTACTTGTGGATATTGTCTTTCTCTTGTTCTTCTTTGTTCGTTAGGTTCATTTCTCGGCAAGCAATCTCCTACTGTACCAGGCGTTATACGTTCTCAGGACTGTGACCGGCGAGTCACGAGGGTGATGGATGTGGATCAGGTTATGCTTGGGTCTAGGCATAGGGCGCAACTGCATCTGGTGTTGGCGCATCTGTTTGGATGACCTTGGTGGGAGGACGGGTGCTCACATGGCATGATTGGATGTTCACGAGGACGGGGGAACAAACGTTGATAAGAGGTGAAGAGACGTCTCCTCACTCGGCATTGCTTTTTGGGTACTCATGGTGGGCTTTGGAAACCGGAGTCTCCCGCGTCAATTCGGCCACTTCCCATGGAACCAGGCACGACCACTACCACACAAAACATAAAGAGCAAAAACAACAAAAAAAATATTTGGGCATAATGCTCACCTCTGTCTTTCGGTCATGAAGGCAGAGGAGTATTGATGTCTAAAGCTGGTCCCATGCTGCTATTCTGTGACGGTGAGATTTCCATCCTTCCTTTCCCAGTTGATTTCATATCGCCCCCGTCCTCATTCCCCACTTCTGGTACCCTTGCCCGTCAGAGTCTCCGTCCACATTTCGTCGTATTCAGGTGGCATTTGAGTATCCATGCTCATACAGGCCACCTCATTGAGTTATTATTCTAGCGTCACGTTATAGGTCAAGTTACCCTAGGATGGGTGATACGTTGGCCGCCTACGGAGGGCATTCTTTAGGAGACGTGAACGGAGCCAGCATGTTCACTTGTAGCACCCTATACACAGAAGGGAGAAGAATTGGTGACAAGTACAACTGGTCGACGATAAAACTTGGACACGCGGATTCTGCATTGCGCTTCGTTCGAATCACCGTCTCTTCATTCTCTCTTTCATCGCCGTTCCTCTTTCGCTATGCCATTTCGTCTTCACCCGCTCCGTTTTTTGGGCACCTGCCTTCACTGGGCTCTTGTTTACACTCTCGCTTCAACATTTGCGTTTGCGTCGCGACCTGAACCGCTCAACGCGACGCGAAAGCCTTTTCATCCACAACACCTTCGCCCATAACACCACCACCACCTTTTTTTTTTCTTCATTACAAATATGCAGCGCCTCAAGAGCACAGGTAATTACAATCCCCTTCCGCAGTTTCCCCTTCCCTTGCACGTCCTATTTGTACTTTTTGTCTTCGGCGCGTCTTTCAGGTCTTTTCGCGCTCTTTGGTCAAACTGGCCTGCGCCAGATTTGCGGTGGAGGATGCAAACGGTAAGTAAGACGAATCTATACAAGAGCTAATCCGTGCAGCGTCGCGTATGTTCAAGAAGAAGCGAGAGGAGGAGACGGGCGACAAGCCCACTGAACAGATTCCTGTTCAACGTGATGCACTCGTCGCGCCATGGGAGGCGCAGGCTCCACCTCCGCCGGTGGTTGACCAGCAGCCTAGGCTGCTGAAGAAGAAGTGTAAGTATCTCTGTGTTCTTGTCTATTTGCCCTCACCCACTCTGCACTCCATTTCCGCACCACCTCCAAACACTCGGCTCAACGAATACATGAACACAGCGTCCATCTTCGGCCTCCGCAAGCAGAAGATGGAGAAGGAAGAGGAGTCTGCGCCGCCCGTGCCCGCCATCCCGGCCAAGTACAGGCCCTTCGACGTGCCGACCCCGCCGCCGTTCTCCAAGGACAGGCCCGACACAGGCCGCTCGACTTCCGACTCATCTGGCCCCAGAGTGTCCCCGCCAAGCAGGCACATCCCGCTCATGACGCCGTACAGCGGAGAGGGCGGTCTGCCAAAGGCGCCGTCCAACGTGACCTATGCACCTCGGACCACAGGTCAACCTCCGCAGGAGAAGCCAGCTTCGAGCGAGCGCGGGTTTGGCCGTCGTGAGAGGTCAATTTCTACCGATACGTTGCTGCCTCCGGTGCCCAAGAAGCTGTTTTCAAAGCGTGAGCAGCCGGGCTCGCTATCTACGTCGTCTTCTCAAGAGACGCTGCGTGCTCCATCCAAGAACATCGTCTCGAAGCTCGACAGATCCGTATTGCAGTCCCCCGCACCTTCCCAAGAGACGCTGCCTACTCCACCCAAGAGCATTCTCACCAAGTTCGATAAGCCTATATCGCAACCCCCGTCACCTTTCCAAGAGACGCTGCCCGGTCCGCCCAAGAACACCTTCTCGACGCTCAATAAACCCACATCGCAGCCCTCGTCACCGTCGACCTCGATGCCCGAGAAGCAGCCACAGAAGCTCTACCCCGCAGAGGAGATCGAAGCGCTCGGCGAAGGCACCACTCCCTCAGACCAGGAGCCCGTCTACTTTCCCCCTGCAGACCCCGCGGGTACGCCCAAGCCCAAGCCGGCCCGTCGCCCATCTCCCACGCCCTCGACAGCCTCTGAGCAAGCCGAGCGCTGGCTCACCTGCGGCACGCCGCTCGACACCGCAACCCTACCGCCGTCTCCAAGCGCCTATTCACTGTCCAGGGCGTCTCCATTCTCCGCCACCTTCCCGCGTTCCCCAGGCGCCTATTCACTGTCCAGGGCATCCCCGTTGTCACAGCACGAGCATCCCACCGCACACTCATCGCCTCTCATCTCCACCTCGCCGTACGCACACCCAGCTGCTTCCGCCTCCTGCAAGACCATAACGGCCTACCCCGAGTACGCGCCTCTCTCGCAAATCGGCGTGCCCGCCGCCCACGGCACCCGCAAATCGAGCTCATCCTCGCGCCGCGCCCCGTCAACGGAGAACCAGCGCTACGCGCCGTCCCCGCACAGCATCCCGTCGGCCTCCAGCGGTGCAGCATCGTCCCTACCCCGCTCCACCGGAAAGCGCGTCAAGCCGCGGAAGTCGCTGCGCGACCTGTTCAAGAGGGGGAGCGACGGCTCCGAGAATGTGCCCTACGTGAGTCGTCCCGTGCTCGTCCCGCAGCCGAACCCGGACGCAGGCGTGCCGCCCATGCCGGCCACGGTGCCGTTCGCGAGGCCGGAGGGTCCGCCGCCAGCGCGGCCAGAGAGGGGCGACACGGATGAGGAGTTGGTGGCTATGGTGGGCAGGGGCCTGACGAGGTTGGGATTCGCTGGTGTGGGAGAGAATGGTGGTCAGAGGGGAGAGAGGAGTGACACCCAGAGGGAAACGAGGGAAGAGCGTGTCATGGGGATGATGGTGGAGGGGAGGGAGGTGGAGCAGTATCGGCATAGTAGGGATGGACGGTACGTTGTGGAGCGGAATGGCGAGGTGAGGATGCCGAGGGAGCGTGGTGCAGAGGGTCCGACGGTGCGCAAGGGCATGGTGATCCGCGACAGTGTGACGGGAGCGAAGGCGTGGATTCCTGATATCTGAGCCTGAGGGAGGAGCAGTGGTGTAGGATAGGGCCGTGTAGCACTAGTTTCGAGGCTCGTAGCGCCTTGCGTCGCGGGTGTATACATGTGTATTCTATGTAAACGTGCTTCCCTGTGCCGCGTCCCACTAGGATGCGCTTTATCGACTTCGGAATATCGTACATGCTCCCAATCTATCCCTTGAACATCTTGCGTAAACGTACATGGTTTCACAAAGCACCACCCAGCACGCGGACCAGCCACATGGAAAGGCGCACCGCAACACCCACCTTCCTCTCCGGCTTCTCAAACTCGCTCTCATCCACCCTCTTCGCGTACGCGCCCAGCCACTCCACCTCCTCGCCCAGCCTCCTCCTCAGCCCAGCATCCGCCGTCGCAACGACGACATTAGCCTCCAAATCCAACTCGTAGCTCCGCTTTGTATAATTACTGCTCCCCACGACCGTCAAGCTCGGATCCTCGCTCCCCCCTTTGTCTCCAGCAGACGTGGACGAAGACGCCGGGAACGCAACCCACAGCCCCTTTGCATGGTACGTCCAGCCGCCCTCCTCGCCGACCTTGCCGCGGCGCCACTCCCTGAGCTGGATCGCGCCGGCCAGGTCCTCGTGCCTGACTTTACGGAGGAACATCTTGGCGAGGTGCGTGTACGCGGCAGGCAGCATGCCGCTGACGCCGGGGGAGCCGTAGAAGCCGTTAGCGAAGGGGTGCGCGGTGAGCACAGTGCCGGACGCAGGCCGCGTCGCGAGCAGCATGCGGCGGAAGGCGGGCGTCATGTTGAAGTAGCCCGCGGTGAAGGTCCAGGTGGCGGGGTGCAAGGGGGGTTTCGCGAGGGCCGTAAGGATGGTCGTGAGAGCGGGGAGTTCGGTGGAGGTGTCGAGGAGCGGGACCAAGGACAGGATTGGGTAGATGGTTGTGTTGGTGCCGCCGGGGACGGGAGGCGGCGAGTTCGACGGTGCAAGGAGGTGCGCGAGGTGTTTTGACGCGGCGGCCTTGAACGCGGATGGGGAGGTTAGGGGCGAGGGCGAGGGGTTGGTCGAGGGCCAGGTCATGGTGTACCCGCCGGGGATGTCGGCGGGCTGGATGGCGAAGGAGAGGGCGCAGACGCCGGCGTGGATTTTGGAGAAGTACTCGGCTAGTCGGGCGTCTTTGAATAGGTGGTACCGGTCCTGGCGGTTGGTGAAGTAGTCTGTGCTCAGGTTCGCGCCGCTCATGATGACTTCGTCGTCGATGCCGTAGAGCTTCATGTGCTGCAGGCCCCAGCCTTCGTTGATGCGTTTGGGTACGATTTTCTTCCGGAGACCGGTCAGGTTGGGCGTGTGGAACATGCGGACTTCGACTCTGGAGCCGAACTCGGCGATGAGCGGGGCGAGAAGGGAGGCACATGATGCGTTTGGTGTCTCTCTGGTTCCACGGAGAGCGTCGGTGAGGAAGGAGACCTTGAGCTTGGGATTCCGCCGGAGAGAGTCGCGGATGGTGGAGATGAGGTCGTGTTCGGTTTTGCCGATGTAAAGGGTGCTGAGGTAGATGCGCGATTGGGCCTTTGAGATCTTGTCCTGCGTTTTGTTAATCTTATGGTTTTTCACTTCTTCTACAAGTAATTTGAGTATTTCAAGTGTCGGTGGATCCTACGACGGCGATAATCGTACCAGTGATAACTCAACATGTTGGATACCATGTTCAGTTGATGGACAAAAGGACACGTGAGGCTTGACCGACCTTTAAAGTTTCGTAGAACTCCAACGGCGTCTTCAGTATCTCAATTTGCTCGGGCTGAATCTCGAATCTGGGTGCGATCTTGTCCAAATCCATGGTTATGGTAGCAAGCATCGAAGCTTGAGACTGGGGTGCTGATGAACCCATTGAAGGGGCGTTCGCTGTCGAATATTTTCGCGGGCATTGAGTTGGCCGTGCCCTGGCTGGAATGCTACGTCGAATTGCAATTCGAGTACCTTGGACCCTCAGCAAGCTTCGTATTATCATACTGCAAATGGACGATGCAAAGATCCTTACGGTATCTGAAGTTTTGATGTTGCTGCTCCTCGACTAGGCCGGTTTTGGATGGAGTTGCCAAGAACTACGACACCTTGAAGCGCGAGAGCTCCGACTTCCTCTCTACAACCCCGCCGCCATGTCGACCCTCATGAGGACGTTGCGCAACCTGCGCAGGATTGGATTCAAGGTGAGTGCCCTATGTGGCTTCCCCGTGAAATCACGACACCAATTGACCCTCTATGCAGGAATACGGCCACCAGATGCAAGTACGTTACGACCCACGCGCTTCTCCGCCGCACTTACCGCTAACCGCCGCTACCTGCGATTGTAGTACATTGGTATGCTTGGATGCAGACGGACGGAAAGCACCCTGAGGCTGACGGGCTGCAGGCGATACCAAAGCCGGAACCTTCATAGGCGCAGACAAATACGGCAACAAGTACTACGAGAACACGGCCGAGGAGCTTCCGCGTACGTCGGCACGAACTCAACATATCTCGATGTAGTCAATTGACGTGCTGGTGTAGTAAGGACGCGATGGGTCGACTACAAAGACAAGGAGTTCGATCCGTGAGTAGCGCCGGCAGCCCGCTCTCGCGTGCCACGCTGATTGTTTGCAGTTCTCAGATCGAGCCCGGATGGTACGTGTTTGTTCCGAACCATCTCCGCAGCGGCATCTGATAAGTGCAGGCACGCCTGGATGTCGTACATGGTGGACAAGTCTCCCAGCGAAGACCCCATCCTTCGGCGACAAGTGCGCGAGTGGGAGCCCAAGGAGCACCGGCCCACGTTGACGTGGAGCCGCTCTGGCTACAAGCCCTACAGCACGTACGTTTGCTCGCCCAGCCCGTTCGACTCGTTTGACACGCTGCAGAGTCAAGAACAAGTACTCGCCGTGGGTACCGGTGGCCAAGGCCCGACAGTAGATACTAGACTGCACCGACGAACCTTTCCTAGCCATCTTTGTACATATCAACGATCCAGTCAAATCGCCAGCCGTTGTTCTTGCGCCCTTTGCTTGTTTAGCGCCGCCTTGCGCCCTTTAAATGTACGATCTACGCGGATCATGCATGACGTGCCCATCGGATGCATAGGATTTCGTAACGGATACCTCGCGCCCAGGCAATGGAGCGTACGCCTAGAAGGTAGTGTGGTTGTTAATTATCGCTGATCCCACGTGCGTCGGGGCTCGCCCGCTTCTACTACCCCTGCCTGTGCCTTGTCCGGCCTTGCATACCCCGCATAACCACTGCACGATAATGAAGAAGTGTCCGCCGCGGGCCTAGTCGACGTGAGGACACCTTTTACAACCCACGTACTCCGCTAAGGCTCCTAATAACCTATTTCGCCAATAGAGTATTAGGAAACGTAAAATACTATAATAAATCTTTATAAACTACTAGCCTTTTTAATTTTTAATTTTTTATAAACCTATAATACTAATACCTATTTTAATTTTAATTAAAGACACCCTTATACTAAACCTATATACTATTAAAAATATTAATAAAATATAAATAATACTATAATAATATTAGTAAAAACTAATCTTTTTAAGGGAAAATAGTATAAAGCTTATAAGAATAAACTTTTATATTATAATACTATAATACTACTAACGCCGCTAAACTATATAGTATATAAAATTATTTTTATACTTTAATTATTACTACTATTAAATAAGCCTATTACTATATTAGTAAAAATAAAAATAAATAAAACATTTATAAAGTTATATAAGTTATAAAAAACCTCTTTTAAAATAAAAATAAACTAAATAAAATAATTAATAATAATATCTAGTAGATAATTCTTAAAAATAAAAAAATACCTAAAATATACTATTTTTAAAGAACTAATTAATCAATTTATCGTCCTTACGTCCCTACTTATGAGCATTAGTAATCAAGTGACGGTGAGTGGTCGATGGGCTACGTGCATAGGCGGGCCACGGGTGGAGCCCGGGTGCGATAAAGCATGATAGAACCCGGCACATTCACGTGCGCATTTGTCATGCTCAAAGTGGGAGGTGAGATGGTTGCTAAAGTAGTGCGCGGAACAAGGCCTTGCCCCGGATTTCTGTGCATGCAAGATACGATCTCGTCGGACGAGCGTCAGCACGAACGCATGGGTTTGCTTGATGCTTGAAATAAGATGCGACGAGAAGACGGATCAGGACATGGTTTGAGTGCAGGGGACGTGCGGGCCGCGGGCACCGCAGCAGCACGGGAACTGCGACCGCGTGAACTACGAGCGAATATGCATTGGCGTGACTCAGAGCGGTGAGCAGAGTGGGCCAGCGATGGGAACGACGCCATAACTGAGTCTCTGCGCCGGCGTCCAGTCTCGCTGGCTCGGTTGATGCGTCGGCGCTTCTTCCCAGCGGTTTGACATCATACACGCGCGAGTGGCCCGTCAGTGCGCAACAGCGACGAGAGTGGAGCTCCGCGATTACATCTTTCGCAAGCGCTCGCTTGCCTTTGCACTCCCGACTGTTCGCGCGCGTGGTCAATTGTCATTGTGTTTGTTTCTTGCAAATGCGCAATTGCCGCTCATAACGCTCGATTGCGCCAACGGCTTCCCACCAGCAAGGACTGCGCAAACCTGCGAAGGGAGCTCGAGCGGTGGTGGATCAGCATGTTCGCCCGCTGCGAGGGGCCGCTCTGGGGTCTGGATGATTTCTCGCCCTGTTTTGAGAGAGAGTAAGTGCCACTTTTCCTATTGACGTCGAGTTGCGCCAGGATATACAATACACTGCCGGCCGTCTCAGGACGTTTACTCAGCCTGTAACCCAGCGCAGCGGAAGACGGATGATTGGCCTCGGTACGCCGTGCTACACCGGGACATCATACAACACAGACGCCGGCTGCTTCCATACATGGCTCGAGAACTGTGCCGCACGCTGCCTACCTCCGATGCCCGACCGTCCACTCGAGCCCATTGCCGCACAGCTACAGTCGTCTTATAGCAGAGGGCGGTGTTTCATACCTCTGTACGACACGCTTGCCGCCCCCCATGAGACCAAGCATTGGGTCGAAATAGCTACAAACATGACCCTATGCGCACATGAGGCTCGTGGGCGCATTCGGTGGCGGGACGGCGTGCAGAATGTTTGAAACGCAGCCCGAGCAACTGCATGGGGGCATTCTGAGCGAAGGCCATCTTGGAGCCCTCGAGCCATTTGCGCAGCCATCTGATACGCAATTGGGGGTAGAGCCGGCATGGACAAGACATGGCCGTACGCTAACTTGCGCAGCTATCTCCAGACATTACTTCCTCTCGTAATTTGCGCCGTGTCGCTCCTTTACCTCGTCTTTCAACTGTACCAAGAAGAGAAAGCCTCCAAGTACCATCACGCCTACTCCGTACTCGCAGATCCCACCCAGCCATGGTCAATACAGAGCCCTCACTACGACGATGGCGAGGACGCGGATTCCAGCGAAGATGGGCTCGAGCGCAATGTGCAGCTTGCGCTGCACACAACCGTTAGTCGCCAGACCGCGTCCACAATGGCGGTGACCAAGCCGCGCGGCCAAGTCATGGTCGTTGTGTTGGAAGAGATGGCAGTCCTTGCAGCACTGGGTGTTCATGTGGCAATCTTTTACACGGGTGCATACGGTCGCAAGGGTAGGATAGCCGCTACCGCCGGCATCGTCGTCTGGGCATATATCGCTGTATTGGCCTCGCTCAGGCTCCTCTTATCGAGCACGAGCAGGCTATCGTTCCCTAGGCTATGGTACCATACAGCCTTCATCTATGGTTTTCAATGGATATTGGCCATCCTCGTCTTCCGGTCCGCTATTGTCCATCCGCGCTCGTCTCTCCAACAAAAACTTACCATCGCTGATTTCGTCCTTAATTCGGTTCTGCTGATCATAGCCCTGTCCTCGCGAAAAGGAAACGCAGCTGTCGAGCTGGAGTACGAGGGCGATATCAAACCTTCGCGCGAGCCAGTTGCGAGTGTCTTCTCCCTCGCTACCTGGTCGTGGGTGGACTCGATCGTTTGGACGGGGTACAAGAAGACATACGAGCTGTCCGATGTGTGGAACCTCGCACCCAAAGACAAGGCTGCGGCAGTAATATCCCAGTATCAACAAGTACAGAAGACGTCTTCGCTAGCGTTTCATCTTTTGAAACATTTTAAACGCGGCCTGTTGATCCAAGCCGGTTGGGCTGCCTTGGCCGGCGTTGTCGCTTTTGCTCCAACGCTCCTTCTGAAAGCCATCCTGGAGTATGTCGAGGCGCCAGAACTCACTCCGAAAAACGCAGCATGGTTCTATGTCATTCTCCTCTTCGCCTCTGGATGTCTATCTGCGCTAGCTGACGGTCACGCCTTGTGGATCGGACGAAAGATTTGCATTCGTCTACGCGCCATCGTCATCGGAGAGATTTACGCCAAGGCCCTCAAACGTAGAGCTGCCGCGGGCACAGACAAAGTACTAGGGAAGGAAAGGACGACAAAGAAGGACGAGGAGGAGTCTAATCCCAGCAAACTAAAGAGGATGATGACGTTCGGCCGAAAAAAGAAGAGAACGACGCAGGCTGATGAAGCTCGGGAGGACAACGAACAGAGTTCCGCCGATTCTCAAGTGACGACCGGTGCCATCATCAATCTGATGGCCGTAGACGCGTTCAAAGTCAGCGAAATCTGCGCTTACCTACACTTTCTTTGGGCCAACACCCCAGTGATGATAATCGGTGCTGTTGCCCTGTTGTACACTATCCTGGGATACAGCTCGATCGCGGGTATTGGTATGATGGTTTTCCTCCTTCCAGTCAATCTCTACGTGTCGAAGCAGTTTACAAGCATCCAAAAACTGATCCTGGCGGCTACGGATGCTAGGATCCATACTACAAACGAGGTTCTCACGAACATCCGCATCATCAAATTCTTCGCCTGGGAGCAGCGATTCAATGGACAGGTCAACGAGAAGCGATATACTGAGCTGAAGCATCTCAGAAAGCGGTATCTTTTGTGGGCGATCGCCGCAACCATCTGGTCAGGAACACCGGTCCTGATTACCTTCCTTTCTTTCCTGGTATACACAAAGGTAGAAAAGAAGGATCTGGTTCCATCCGTTGCTTTCACGGCGCTGTCTTTGTTCCAGATACTTAGAATCCCGCTGGATCAATTAGCCGACATGGTTGCCCACGTCCAGGAGTCAAAGGTGTCGGTTGATCGCATTGAAGAATATCTGAATGAGCCCGAGACGGACAAATACGCGCAATTGGTCACGCACAAGAAGGATGAAGATGGACAGCCGCTCATTGGATTTGCTAACGGCACCTTCAGCTGGGGTGGGAAGGATCTGCAGGATAAAACCGCAGCCGACGCTTTCAAGCTCTTGGACCTTGACCTTCTTTTCAAGGTCGGCGAGCTGAATGTCATCGTGGGTCCAACAGGATCCGGAAAGACCTCACTACTGATGGCCTTGCTCGGTGAAATGACGAAATTGAAGGGCGATGTTTATCTACCTGGAGGCCGCAGTCGCGAGGACCTGAAGCCTGACCCGGAGACTGGGCTCACGGAGAGCGTTGCGTATTGTGCTCAGCAGGCCTGGCTTGTCAACGGCACGGTCCGGGAAAACATTGTTTTCGCAAGCCATTTCGATGCGAAGCGGTACAAGGATGTCATTGATGCATGCTCACTAAAGCGGGATCTGGAGATCCTTGACGCTGGAGACGAAACGCTTGTTGGTGAGAAGGGAGTGGCGTTGTCGGGAGGCCAGAAACAGCGTATATCGCTTGCTAGGGCGCTGTATAGCAAGGCACGCCATGTCCTCCTCGACGATGTTCTCAGTGCGGTTGACTCTCACACTGCCAGATGGATTTTCGAAAACGCCTTGACTGGACCGCTTATGAACAGCCGCACATGTATCCTTGTCACCCACAACGTCAGCCTATGCTTGCCAGAGGCGAGTTTTGCTGCCGTACTCGAAAATGGGAGAGTTCAAGCCCAAGGTACATTCACGGAGATCGTTGACTCCGGGAAGCTTAACGAAGACCTCTCGAGATCAAGACCGGAGTCGCGCGGTACATCCAGGGTCGCATCGAAGGTTGATATTCCAGGTGACGAGGCCGACGAAGCTAATCATACCGGCAACGCAAATGGACCGGCAGATCCGAAGAAAATCCCGGCCAGCAATACCCAAGAAGAGACCAAGGCCGAGGGGGGCGTCAAACTCAGTATTATTTTGATGTACATGAGGGCTATGGGTCCCTGGTATTACTGGGTCGGCGCAGCCATCTCCTTCGCAGCACAACAATTATCTTCTGTCTCGACCAACGTCTGGATCCGCTCATGGGCCAACGCGTACGCGGACAAGACCGTGCAATTCATGGGCACCCACCACAAATCACCAATCACACATGCACCGTCCTTCAATGGGATCGGTACCTGCCTCACCAGCGGTACTTGTAGCTGGAACGTACCTTTCTTCGGCCAAGCAGCCCCTGCGCCCCACCAGTACTCGTACAGCATGCAACAAACCAACCTAGCAAAGTCGGATACCGAAGTTAATTCCACCTACTACTTGGCTGTATACGCGGTCCTTGGCTTCACTTTCATGCTTATTACGTTTGTGAGGGAAGGCGTCCTTTTTGCAGGCTCCCTATCGGCTTCGAAACGGATTCATGAACGGCTTATTCAGGCGATTACGCATGCGAAGTTTAGATTTTTCGACCAGACGCCGCTGGGTCAGCTTATGAACCGGTTTTCGAAGGACATTGAGAACATAGATCAAGAGGTATGTAGAAGCAACATCACGGTGGGCGAAGAAACCTCGGACCACGGTGGCGCAAAGTAGTTCTGTATTATCCCAAGATACACGATACGGAAGCAGAAACACAATAATCAAGCGCCAGCGAGCGTCGGATTTTGTGTTTTCCACGTTTTTGTTACGCATCCTGGGCAACATTGACAATCTGGATGTTTTGCTAATGCGGAGTAGGTTGCTCCTGTAGCGATCGGTGTCGTACACTGCCTTGCTTCGATCATCACCATCGTTATCCTGATTTCCGTCATCACTCCGGGCTTCCTTATTGCGGGTTTCTTCATCACCATACTCTATGCATTGATCGGCATGTTTTACCTGAACTCATCACGCGACCTCAAACGACTAGAATCCGTCCAACGAAGTCCGTTATACCAACAATTCGGCGAGACCTTGTCTGGAATGACGACGATACGAGCATATGGCGACGAGCGACGCTTCATCCGCGAGAACCTCACCAAGATTAATACTCAGCATCGGCCTTTCATCTACTTATGGGCCGCTAACAGATGGCTCGCGTTTCGAGTCGATGTTGTAGGCGCGTTGGTATCTTTCTTTTCGGGCGTGTTTGTTGTACGGAATGTTGGCCGCATCGACGCTGGTGCAGCTGGATTGGCGCTGACCTACGCCGTGACTTTTACCGAAAACGTCTTGTGGTTTGTGCGCCTCTATTCCGCGAACGAGCAGAACATGAACTCGGTGGAGCGTGTGAAGGAGTACCTGGACGTCGACCAAGAAGCGCCAGCGGTAATTCCAGAGAACAGTCCACCTACGAACTGGCCGAGCCGAGGCGCTGTCGAATTCATCAATTATAGCACACGATACCGGCCAGACTTCGACCTCGTCCTGCGCAACGTCACTTTCAAAGTCGAACCTGGTGAGAAGGTCGGGGTGGTCGGGCGCACCGGTGCGGGTAAGAGCTCTCTTGCCTTGGCGCTCTTCCGGGCCCTGGAAGCAGAAGAAGGCAAAATCATCGTCGACGACATCGACATTGGTCTGATCGGCTTGGAGGACCTGCGCAAGAACATCGTAATGGTTCCGCAAGACCCTACCCTATTCTCGGGCACGATTCGCAGTAACCTCGATCCCTTCGGCGCCTTCACCGACGAGGAAATCTTCCAGGCGCTTCGCCAAGTGCACCTCATCTCCACGTCTTCGGCCGCGACGTCCGGCACCGGCACCCCAGAGGGGCCCAGCACGCCCAAAGCTATCGAGATCCCAAATCCTACAACAGTTGCCGTTGTTGCGGACGTCAACGCAAGCTACTCTGCTTCAACCGTGAATCCGTCAAGTATCCTAGCCAACCGCGAGTGGGAGCACGGCGAAGCGGCCGACGACACCATCATCAGGATACCCTCTAACACTACGCAGTACAACCCCGCCGGCGCAGCCAATCTCGCGCTCAACGCGGACAACAAGAACCCCTTCCGCAATCTCAACTCGCCGGTCACCGAGTCCGGGTCCAACCTGAGCCAGGGGCAGAGGCAGCTGCTCTGCCTGGCCAGAGCGCTGCTGAAGCAGCCAAAGGTGCTGCTCATGGACGAGGCGACGGCGTCCATTGACTACGCGACGGTACGTAACCCCCACCCTCTACTCGTACTCCGTCCCCCCGGGGGGGCCAACGCACAGACGTCCACACTTTGTTCAGCGTTACTAAAGCCTCACAGGACACCAAGATCCAAGTGACGATCCGCGAGATCAACAACACGACCATCACCATTGCGCACCGCCTGCAGACCATCATCGACTACAACAAGGTGCTCGTGCTGGATAAGGGCGAGGTCATCCAGTTCGGCGACCCGTACGAGCTGGTGCGCGCGGAGGGCAGCTTCCGAGATATGTGCGCGACGTCGGGGGAGCTGGAGGCGCTCGAAGCCGAGGCGGAGAAGGCGTGGCGGAGGAGGAGGGGCGAGGCGCTTGGAGAGGGGGCGTAGACAGAGGTTACGAGAAATCTGGTCCTCCTCCTGTATAGAAAGTTGGCGCGCGAAAGGTCTTGCGTACGGGGTCTTGCACGGGGGCGAGCGGTAGAGGCGGAGTATAGATGGGGTTCCTGCGTAAGAGGGGGGTTTGCGTGGGAGTTTTTTACTGGAAAGCATAGCGTTGCGTGCGGCTGGGTGCATGCACGTATGTTCTTGGGTAGGCGTTGGAGGGATCGTTGATATGGGCCTTTGGTCAAAAAAAAAAAAGCGTGTATAAGGATTGCAAAAAATGTTTTTGTTTTGGTTAGATTAGATTCGATTTTGTGTGGCTGCAAGTTCGAACTTGCAGCTACACAAAATCGAATCTAATCTAACTAAAATAAATATATTTTTTATAATCCTTATACACGCTTATTTTTTTGACTGTATCCGGGGGAACAACTTTTTTTAGCCTATACCTTTTTGGACTAGTGTCTCGACGCTACACTTTACCTCTTTTTATATGATGGGCCTTGGGAATTTATACGCATAGTTGAAATGCTAGAAGGTTCAAAGTTGGGTTCGACAGAGAGAGTGAGACGCTGATGGATCGCGGGTCATGGGGCGACGTAGGCTGGAGCGCACGCGTTGTCTCCGTCGTCCCGTTTGTCTTACAGGATGCTGCTGCTGCCGCTGCGTTGGCGTTGGCGCGACGCGGGCGAAGGGTTCGGGTATCTGTATGGCTCGCGGGGTCCTTTGTAACGTTGCAGACAGGGCATTGGGAGAGAGGGTGGTACGTTGCTGTTAGAGGGAACTATGGAGCATGCGGTACATTGCGTTCCCAAGAGTATACTGGAAAGATCTTTGGTCTGTCGTTTGTAACGAAACGGACGGCGGGCGCGAGTACGCGTGAGCTCATCCCTGACCAAGACCTTCTATCTGCACGCGTCTACCTCGACATCGAACGCCGCTTTCTGCTCTGCACGAAGCGCTGGACGCTCGTGGAGTCAAAATTCCAAGTATAAATCCTATTCGGCGGCGCCCACCATGCTGCCTACCCGACCACCAACCAATCCCTCTCTTGCGGGTGCCTCCTGCGATGAAGCCCACCGTCCGCTGCCTCTTTCTCGCCACGCCGTCCCTCACGTGCAAATTCGTCGGGAAGATCGACGGGCAGGCGCGCGTGCCGTGTGAGATATCGGTTCTTGGATGGTGCGATAATGTGTAGGAGCTCGGGGTCACACTTGGATATTTCGAGGGTGAGTGCGAAAGGGCGCTAGGGGCAAATACCGGGCCGACTGGTGCGGTGGCTGCAGACGGGTAGACACCATCCGCACCCTCTGCGCCGGTGCAACAAAGACATATAGATACGATCCGATACATTTGCACGCGCAAGGATTAAACCTGGATATCATTCATCCAACTGCGAAACGACACGACGTACGCCACATCCGCAGCGACCCAGTGAACCACCGACTCCACTCGCCGACACCAAGTCTTGACCCCCCTTCCACACTTACAACGCCGGCCGGCTATCTAAACGAGTCGCAGAACGCCTCCGCAAAAGTTCGACGCTGGCCTTAGACCTTCTCCGTCCCCACGGCCGTCTCGTCGTGCTGCACGCTCCGCTTCCGCTCCTGGGTCGCCGCGACCTCGGCCAAGCTCGCGCTCCTCGCATTCGCAGGGTCGATCTCGGAGAAGTGCACCTGCGGGCGGAACTTCTTCGACTTCCACGCCTTGCTGACGACGCCGTAGAGCTCGTCGACCTGCTCGAGGGTAAGGCCCTTGGTCTCGTAGATCATGAAGAAGCTGGTATACCCGTCAGTTCACCTGTTTGGAGCCATGCATGCGTGCGTGGGAGAAAACTTACACAAAGGCGATGCAGACGAAGCAGAAGCTGCCCCACACGAAGAACACCTTGGAGCGCAGGTTGGCGTGCTCCGCGTTGACCATGTACGGCGTCGAGTACGCAATCGCCCAGTTGAGCAGCCAGTTGCTGGCCGTGGTCATGCTGAGGCACTTGGCGCGCGCCTTGAGCGGGAACATTTCGCCGGTGACGACCCACGCGACGGGACCCCAGGAGCAGGCGAAGAAGAAGATGTAGATGCACACGAAGGCGATGGCGGCCTTCTGCGAAGCGCGGTCGATGTTGTGTGCGTCGACGCTGGCGTCGGCGTGCATACCGACACCGCCGACGATGAATTGGCTCACGCACATGCCGATGGCGCCCATCAGGAGAAGGTTGCGTCGGCCCATCTTTTCGACGAGGTACAAGCCAGGGAAGGTGGATGCGACGTTGACCGAGTTGGTGATGACCTGGATGATGAAGGGGTTCTCGAAGCCGGCATTTTTGAAGTATTGCGTGCCGTAATAGACTGCAGACTGTTAGCTTCGGGCGCACGATGCCTGGCGCGATCACATACAGATGAAGTTGACGCCGGTGAGCTGCTGGAGAGCTTGCAGGGCGCATCCGGTCAAAAGCCGCTTGCCCAATGTGCCCTTGAAGCACTCTATGTAGGTGGACTTTCCAAGGCTCATTTCATACAGGTGATTGGCCTGCACCTCGTTCAACTCTTCGATAACCGCGGGGTCGTCCGCGGGAAGACGGCGCAGCTTGGCCAAGGACTTGGCGGCTGCATCGTAGCGGTCTGTTTTGATCAAGTATCTCGGAGTCTCTGGAAGGAAGAAAAGACTGCGCGCGTGTTAATTTGCATAAATCATATCCTGCCGGCTTCACATACCCAACGACCAGAACCAGAGACCAGAGGAATTGTACTGCAATTGGGATACGATACGAGCCAGAATCGTTTCGGTCTTTGGTCGAATTATTGACAATGGCTGCCAAAAAGAGACCGATGGTGATGGCGAGCTGATAGGCGCCGACAATCGTTCCGCGGATCCACTTGGGCGACGTTTCGGATTGGTACATGGGAACTAAATCCCTGTTAGCTCATTTCCGTGGTCACAACCCCAGGTCACAAAAGCAGAGCCACACGTTCTCGGTTTTAGTGTGGGGCAAGCGACCGGCGGCCTCACTTCGGAGCTGGGGAAGTAGAACTCACTCAAAGCAGAAACCAGACCGACACCGAAGCCTGCGAAGAAGCGGCCAGCGATGAACAATGGTTGGGCGGTTGCGGCAGTCTGCAGGATAACACCAAAGTTGAAGACGAGGCCGGCGGATGCCATCAGTCCCCAGCGACGACCAAGCAAGTCTCCGAATGGCGCGGCCGAAAGCGCCCCGAAAAATGTACCGGCAGACAAGATGGACACGATGAGAGAATCTTGCGCAGCTGTGAGGGTTCCATCGGGCGTCGTCGAAAAGGTTCCCAGCCAATACGGCATCGCAAGGATACCCGAGATGGTGCCAGTATCATATCTGATGACAGATTAGACACCGACGACGTTGTCACGCGTGCAGGTACTGACCCGAAAAGCACACCTCCGAACGCGACGAACAACCCGATGAGAATGGCGGGCCTATTGCTTGTCAGTCATAGCTGACATGGTGGTGTTGATGCTTACCATGCCTTGCCGGGCGTGCCCGGGGGCGGCGAGAGCATGAACCTGCCCATGGTGTCTCGTCTTGGTGTAATGGCAGTCTGCGAAAGATTCAGTGCAAACAGGTCGTGGAGCGCGTCCGGGGGTTACCGCGTCGAATTCGGCGCTCATCAGCTATTTATCTCACTCCCCTGATAATGCAGGCCCCGCAACATGCCAACCCTGCTAACACATGGAGTCGAGGCACTACTCCGCACCTCGCCGCCCATGGAGGCGCGTGCACCCCGCGTCCAATCTGCGTTTGACGCGCTCGGTCTAGTGATGCAACGGGATGGGTCGATCGCTTTCACCGACGCCCATGCCCCAGGCGCAAGCCTCTCGTTAACGTGCGGGCTCGTGACCACCTATGTCAGCGGCAACTGGGGGCGGGATCGGACGGTGGTGGTAACCAATAAGGAGAGCTGGCCCAGACAAAGCAGCGTTGGGTGGTGTGCTTAATGCAGCCAAGCGAGCAGGAAGCTTCGCAACGTTTTTCTTTGATCTTTCGATCGTACGTCCGCCAAGCGTGCAGTCGGAACCTGAAATGGTCGTAAAGATGGTCGTATCCAACAATGCTGTGCCAGAAGCTGGACGGCTAACAATGGGAAGAGCGAATACGAAGTGCTGGAGAGAAGCAAACTAGAAACGCATGGGTAGGGATGCACGGGTAATGCGACGTGCGACATCACCAGATCGGTTCGTTCAAGCCACTTGCGATCGTGAATGTCACGGTCGACCTGCACGTACGCTCGCCGAGAGCCTGGTGCCTCAGTAAGCCTGAGCGCACGTAGTCTAACGACTCGGCTGGGCATGCTGGAAACGTCGGTTGGGTTTCGGGGACTGAACATCGTTGTTGAAGCATGCTGGCGTAAGAAGAGTTGTCGCCCAAAAGGTCCGTTGAGAGAGGTCCACTCGATACTCCCCTACCTGAGATGTTTCTCCGTGATTCCATCTCAAGGCCAGGCCCTGCTTACCTTGGAGCCGTGCTGGGAAAAGGCCATTGCGCCGTCACATGCGGTTATCGTTCCTTTGGGTCTGAGGTATTGAGAGCACGGGGCCACACGAAGGTGCCAACCCCAAGCTTAGCCCTCCACGGCTAGCCACACTTAACCATCCCTCCGCAGTTCCTTGGCAACTCCAACCTCACCTCTCCGGAGTCTCCGCAGAATCCGCGGCACTGGAATCGGCGATCATCCGAGCAGGACTCGGTGCCCTGGGGTCTGATTGCTCAATGCCCCGATCCCTATCCTCAACGTAAACGCTTCTAATCCCTTTACAGGAGTTCGCGCGTCGGCCGCTCCATACGCAGAGCCTCGACCTGGGTAGCGTCGGCCCGAATATCTGCCCGAAGCCTTGAAACTGGGTTCAAGAGCGGGTCGGGCCTGTATACTTTGGGCGAACCTCCGTGCGTCCTGCAGAATTTTTTTTGCTACGTCATTCGCCGAGGCGTTGCGCGCGTCGGGAAAAATTTGCACACCCCGGCAACATCTTCCCTGTGGCGTATTTCGAGAGTAGGAACTTGGAATTTTGGCCGGCGTACCTAGATAGGTACATTCGACCGGGCCCACTTGCGGCTCACTTGCGGCTCGACACTTAAAACAGGTCCCCATCATCTGCCCATCGCGTTACTGGACTCATGATCTCCCATCATACGAGAAGCTCAGTCTCTCCGCAAACTGACCGTTCCAGGCTCGTCTAGAGTGATGGACGATTAGCATATGCCCGGGCAGTGACTGTAGAATATACGATAGGTACTCTTAGCTCGCTTCCCGATCCATCCCCACTGCAGACGTCTCATCACGACTTGGCCGCTACAGTGACCACGCGACCCACATGCGGCTCAACAACAAGAGGACGGCTATGCGTCCGGCTGTCGCATCGCCTTGGCGTTCCGGTACCGGGTTGGTGGTATACCCAGGTGTTTCACCGCTGGAGCCTGTGCCGTTCTGTTCCTTTCCATTGGGATACTCTCTGTCCCGAACGCACAACAAAGGCACGCAAGGATCCCCAAGTCGCCCTCAGAAACACCCCTTCTTTAGCAGTCCTTCGCAATTCACCGGTTGAGCATGGGTTTCGCCCCGGCACAATCGCGGCCAGGCCCACTTGAGGCTCAACACCAAGACGTTTGAGATACCTCCTCTCCACAACTTAGCCTCAGAATACGAACACAGTTTCAAGGCACTTCTACTGAGTTCCCATGCACCTTCACCGCCGTCAAGCTCCACTTCAGACGAATGCTGGGGGGACTCCAGATAGGGAATACGGGACCCGCCGAATCAATGGGATGTCGAACGTCCGGCTACTTATCATCGATCGTACATTCGAGTAGCCAAGACGTCGTAGATACGACCAAACATTCATCCAAGCCATGAATACAGACCAAAAGTGGTGCCCACGCCCCAGGTCATCGAACTCGGTGTTGTCGTCTAGGGCGAAATATGTATTGCCCAGCTCAGGCAACAAGCCATGTATACATTGGCAAAAGTTCACATGTCGGATAATCTGTTTATCAAAGCTCCAGAGGAGTGATCCAATATTTCATCAATTCGCTCACAGCCATGCCAGGCAGTGCCCGGAGGTCATGGCTACGTCGATTTCCTTTTTCCACTCTTCTTCGCCGCCTTCGCCTCCGCTCCACTCTCGCCATTCGTCTTGGCACTGATCTCCGCCTTCTTCGTCCCGTTCTGGCCCTCCTTCGCGCCTTTCGGGTTAGCCCTCGGGTCCCTTCCCTTTTTGCGCATCTGTGCCCTCTCCGCGCGCTCCATGTAGATCTTGTCCTCTTCCTCGTCCCAACCGCCAAAGTCGGAGTCTTCTTTCTCATCGTCTTCGGTAATGGGCGTCTTGTCGACGTACTCTTCTTCCACAGGCTTGGCAGCCGGCGCGCCATTAGTCTTGCCCTGGCGCTTGCCCTTGCCCTTCGAGCTGACGCCATTCGCAAGCACAGCGTTCGGCGGCGTAGGCCCAATCTTCTTGAACTTCGCGACGAAGAAGCCGTCGACGTTGTACGCGTGAGGATAGTATCGGCGCGTCATCTTCATGCTGGGGTGGAAGATCTTGCCGCCAATCTTGGTGAACCCTTCTTTGCCGAAGACAAGGCCTGTTTCAACAAGCTTGACGTTCGGCCGCTTGTTCAGTGCATACTGGACGACCTGTTCATTCTCCTCGACCTGTTAACAAGTTAGAAATTTGCTGCAAGGTAAAAACAACGCCAATATTCACCGTGACGGAACAAGTCGAATAAACAATATATCCACCTGTCTTGCTGTGATGGTCCACTGAGTCGATGGCGGCTAGAATTAACTGTTTTTGTAGGTGTGGGAGTTTCATGAAGTCGGCTTCAGTCTTGTTCGTCTTGACGCTGGCATCTTTCGCGATGACGCCAGTGCCGGAACACGGTGCGTCTAGAAGGACTCTATCGAAGCCGCCCATGACTTTCGGGAATTCAAGGGCGGAATAGTTGCATACAATCGTGTTTCGCACGCCAAGACGATGTATGTTGCCGATCAAACCCTTCGCGCGATCCTTATTGGCATCGTTCGCAAACACGCAGCCAGTGTTCTATAACAAAGTCAGATAGATCCCGAAGGAGAACGTAAGGATCTAGGAATATCTTAAAACCATCACGGTCTTGCCACATTGAACCTTGGTTGACATCTCGAAGGCTGGCGAGTTCAACTTTCGCTAGGCAAGCCGCAAGACAACCACTTACCTTCATCAGAGCGGCGATATGTGTAGTTTTTCCGCCAGGAGCTGCGGCCATGTCCAAGACACGCTCATGTTCTTGCTAAGGTAAAAAGTCAGTGTAAACTCGCCTGGATTGAAGAGAGGAGAGACAAAAAAGGATGTCTTGGCCACGATCGTCTCAAACATTCAGTGATACGAGGATCTGAGACAGTTTAGTTGATTGTCTAGAGACTCGAATGTCTGAAAGTTCGGACTATCGAACGACAACAAAACAACTATTTGTCTTCCAGCCTTACGTACAGGTGCAAGAGCCATGACGGGGAGGAATGAGGAAGCTGCCTGAAGGATGTAGTGGCCAGCGAGGTATTCAGGGGTAGCACCAAGCTGCAGAATCATTAGTTGGGCAGTCGGCGTGCGCAGATCAAACGGAATACTCACGGGGACTTGAGAATCGAAAATTTGCAGTCCGACTTTACTCCATTTGCCAACTGGTTCGAGCTGAACACCGCGATTTATGAGTGATTGTGCGAGCTCTCGCCGATGTGTTCGGAGCGTGTTGGTGCGGATGACTATGGGGCGGGGTGTTTCGTTAGCTTCGAAGAAAGCGAATGCCTCGCGGGGAGGGAACAGATCGAGGAGCTTGTCGGCAAGGAATTCAGAGTATCCATAGTACGCGCATATGTCTCTGAGAAGCTGTGCCCTGTACTCTGCTCTTGACCGGCCTTCCTCAGCGAGGTTCTTGAAATCGTCCAACACCCGGACTGTGTCGTTTAACCGCGTCCGTAGCAATTGCAGATCCTGTGTCGCAAGATTCGTGATTGGCCGACCCCCTTCGTCCTCATCCTCGAGCACCTTTGGCCTCTCGCCGGCGATATTTGTCTGCAGTTGCGCCTCTTCCAGTTCTGCCTGAGCTTCCGCCTCTTCTATCGCTCGCTGCATGTCGAGCTTCCGTGACAACCCTTCAATGTTCGCCACTGTGAGCTTCTCCTCTACGTCATCGTCCTCGTCGTCCGACCACATAGCGTTCTTCTTGGTCGGTTGCTCATCTCCCGAGTCCACAAAATCGTCCGAACCAGCGCCGTCAAACTCGTCGTTTTCCAGATCCAGGTCCTCCGACTCTGAAGCACTGCCCAGCGCATCAAGCGCCGTCACTTTCAGGCCATCCAGCCCATCCTCCATGACATCAGAGTCGTCGATACCGTCCGAATCGTCTGAAAAGTCGTCTGAACTCTCGTCGTCGGATGGCGGCTGCGGGACGGGTTTCTTCACGGGTTTCACGGGTTTGACCTTGCTCTTTGCATTTGCGCCATTTGTCGGAGGTTTTGCGGCAGCCTTCTTCGGCGCCTCCGTCTTCCTCTTCTTCACAGGCTTATCGCCAACGGGCGCGGGCGGTGCGTCTTTTCGCTTTCTAGTGACCAACGACTCGTCCAATGGCGGCGGAGGACCTTGCTTCTTCATGCGACGACCTTTGCCCATCTTGACGGTATTGCGCGACGAGTATCTTCAGGATGCTGGAACAGTTGCCGGCAACTCGAACCTACCACAGCAAAATTCACCAAAATTTAGCGGGCCTGTTGCGCACAGGCCAGCTTCGGTCGTCCGAGGTTTAGCCATTGTCCCGCATGCGAAGCGCGTCATTATAGCTTTCAAGAACACCGAGCTCGACACTTTGATCTGTTCAAATCCACCGAAGAAGTTGACGCCGTGCGATTCTAAACCCTCGTCTACCTCCAGCTAAACTTCCGCATCAATCCCGCCATCAGAACCAGATTCCAGACAAAAACCCCACCGCCAGCCCACCATGTCGGAGACCATGTTCTGCAGGACCTTCCTCACCGCGCTCGACGCCCGCCCCCGAAAACTCTCCTCAGAGCACATCGCCGACCCGCGCCAATACCCCGACGGCGCAGTCGTACGTCCTTCCCTCCTCTGTCCGAGCACACAAACTCACACCCCACAGTTCGTCCTCCCCAAGCTCCCCTCACCACCGCATCCTGCGCGCCCGAACCCCAGGACGAACCCCAGTGATGCCTCCACCACCTCCCTATCCATAACCCTCAAGCCTATGAAGAAGGAGCACCCCACCGTCCCGCTCTCCTCTATACCCGCCTCCTCGACCTCCATCTACGATCTCAAGGCCGCGTATGCGTCGAACACCAGCATACCCGCGACTAAGCTAAAGATCCTCTACAAGAAGAAGCCTGTCGCAGATAGCAAGACGGTCGCCGAGGTCGTTGGCGGCGATGCGGGGAGCGAGGTCGAGTTCAGTGTTATGGTGCTCGGTGGGGCCGTTGCGTCGCCAGCTGTGGGGTCCCCGGTGCAGAGCCCACCTGCGGTAGCGCCAGGTGAAGAAGATAAGGGGCTGGGTAGTGGGAGTGGAGGTATACCGGCGCCGGCAGCACAGGGTCCGAGTGGGAAGGAGGTTGTGAATGAGGAGTTCTGGTCGGATTTGAAAGGATTCCTACTACAGCGGATACGCGACGAGAAAGAGGGAGAGCGGATGGTTGGTGCGTTCAAGAGTGCTTGGGAAAAGGAACAGTGAGCGTATGCCGATAGGACAGGACTGCAGGAAGCACGGAAGGACAGATACCATAGGATGTGAAGTCGGTGTGAGGGATGGATGATGCTTTCTGACAACAGCGGCATAGCACACGTTGCATGGATTATGCGGTTGGGTTTGAGACGACTCAATGTACAAAATTCACGCATAATGAGAAGATACCACGATATTCGTTAATCAATGGCAATTTCATCGCTTTCCCGCCCATTACAAGCACAAGTGCTACCATTCGCTTGCCGACCTGCTCTGTCCCACGGATATTGTTGCTCATGTCCATGTCCACATAAGCATTGGAAAGACTCCCAATGAGCCACGGGAAGGCGAAAGCCAAACGTCCGCCGCATTTCGTCATGTTGTATCCATATCAAGACCGCACCTTCCATTCCCTGCGCATGCCCTATGTCGTGAAGTTGTGCGCTTAGCGGCCCTTGGAGACACGGTTGAGGATGCTCTCCCACTCGATGTCGTCGGCGTCGTTGGCTTGGATATCGGCAGCGAGGCCGTTCAGAGCGCGCTTGATGGCTTCCTTGGAGGACGAGTACATCATGCGAGGCTAGCAACGTCAGCATTCCATTCTCGCTCCCACGGCTTCATTATTTGTGGTGTGGAGATCCTTCTACTCACATATTGCGGCGCATCATCGGGGCACCACGAGATAAACGTAATCTTGGAGCGAGTGCCCTCGCCACTCTCGAGATCGTAGGACACGTCGTAGACGGCGTAGCGGCCGCCGATGCCCTCCTTGCCCTTCTTGTCCTTGCTCTTGGCGTTGATGAGCTTCTCGCGGAAGACGGACCAGTCGCCTTCCGTGGAGGTCTCCTCGACGACGATTTCCTTCCAGTCGTCGCTGATCTTGTAGATGATGTACTTGATGTCCTTGCCCAGCTTGAGCTCGTTGAAGGCGCTGATGCACTCGGGCGCTACGGAAACACTGAGGAATAATCAGCATGTTATCGCAGTACTGGTGATGTATGCGTCGTGGCGATGTTTTAGGCGAGCGCGCTGCGTGGGAAGTGGGAGAGATTGTGCGGCGGCGGCGGTGCGGGGTCATGTTTGCGTGCTGGACGTACCCGGATTGAGCCTGCGGGTGTCCGAGTCAGTATTGTTGTCAACCATTCTGGTGAGCGCGCTTACCATGATATCGGTGGGAGGTTGTTTGAGGTGCGGAGAGACGAAGAAGCAGGCAGCGATTTATCAGGGGTCCGGAGACTAATCAGCGTCGTCAGCGGTGGGCTGAAGGGGCAGAAATGGCAGCGGCGTAGGTAGCTGCCTAAAGGACAACAGAAATAAACTTACGTCGACTCTCGCAGGCAGCTGCACAATGGCACTTGGAAGTGGCGTGGTGTTGGTGTGGTGAGGCTGTGGGCTATAAAGGTAGCGTGAAGGGTAGGTAGTGGGGGTTTGCCGTGATGCGGGCCAGTTGACGCTAAGCGGGGCACATCGAAATTGAGACTGCCACAGCAACCGAAACAGCTTAATCAGCCTTAGGCACGCTCAAGCCATCGGCGCCATTGCGAAGTCACTGTGATATGTGCTACCGATATTTCAACCAACTCAGGCTTTGAAGTGTATCCATGGTTGGCTGACCGCTTCTGGTACGCTTGTTTCGGGAGCTTGGTTGACTGACGTTGAGGCACGCAGCTCTACCATAGATATGTCGCCGTTCGTATATGACATCTGGAAAGCGGGGTCTTTATAACTCCACGCTCACGTATCGCAGCTCCACCAGGATGGTATGCCATACGATTGCTTGCCTGAGTGTTACAGGTGATGCTAACAATCATGGCATTAGAACAATCAGTTCAGACCCCGCGACTCATCCTTTGATGCCGTGGTCAGAAATGCCGTCGACGAGGTCGCTCGACTCGAGCGCCACCATCTCCAAAATCTTCCTCCAGCTGATCGACAAACGCTCCGAATTCGTGCCAGCAGGCCCTGGACCGCAGCAGCGTACATGCGTCATTATGGCGAGTTCCTCCTTACACTCAAAGGACTGAAGCCATGCATGATCGTCGTGCACAACGACCCTGCTGGCATGCGTATCTTTCAACGCATGTTCGAAACCTGTATCCAGCCCGTCATTCAGCAGCACAACCTCTTGGACTACGGATTCATGTTCCAGCGTATCCCACAGAGAGTCAATGTCGGCATTCTGGGTCACACCGGGTTTCAACACGGGTACATCTTTGCAGACATGTTGAACACCGACTGGAACCTTGTTCAACAGGTCTTCATCACCCCTCGTCCGCCGACACGCATCTTTAGAGATTTCGACGTGGGTCGCGCCTTAGGATATCCCATTCTGCATACAGGACAGGAGCACGAGGTGGTGTATAGGGATCTGACGGAGAGGGCAGCACTTGCGCAGGAGACGAATGAGGATGTAGACGGCGTGGACGCTGTCGTATTTTGCTGCGACGACCGAGACCTTCAGAATCCGGCTGCGATCATGCTCAATTTCCAGTTGTGCCGCGCTGCTTTTCAGAGCATAGGAAGAGCGCTGAGAGTCGGCACGTGATGCCAAATTGGCTAACTTTGAAGTGGAGTTGCTTGCGATTCTGTCTCTGAAATCGGTGTCAAAATTATATCACAGCATCGCAAGGTGGAGATCACCGGTCAATGGGCGAATGTATCGGCTTGTTTATTTCGGGTACCGGCTCTGGTCCGCATGGTCCTTCATCTTAGTCTATCATGTTCTCCTTCATTGCTCATTACCATCGTGTTATCGCGTTATGTCTTCATCTTCCACGTCTGAAGACGTATTGCTTCGTGGATTAGCTATGTAACACAACGTAGCCTTATCAACTGGACACTCTCTTCAATGTCTGATGCGACTCGGTTCGCTGCTTCGGTAGTCTAACTATTGTTAAGCACCCTGCCTTGAACAAATGCTACCAAGGGTCATGGCATCGTAGCTGTACGCCACACAGTGCATGCGCAACGTATAGCTTCTCCGCTCACTGATGTACCATCAGAAGCGCGGAGACATAACATGATACTCCCCACCATCTCCCAACACACGAGTCACATGGTTCACTGGAGATTGATATACATGGTTCATTACCGAACGTCTTCGCATTCCTTGATCGCTTTTACATCTCGTCCTCCCCAATGCCTTCTAGATACATAGTATTGTACACATCCACAGATAATACAGACAATGCCACGCTTTTTCAAGCAAGACACGGAAGGCAACGGAGAAGAAGAGTGGAGTACCAAACCCATATCATGTACAGACCAGCGCCGGGAAAGACTCGACTACTAAAAGAGGGTATAGTGGAACGGGGTTATTAGAAAGTCAGTGGATCATAGACGGTTTACATCATGCCTCCCATCCCTGGCATGCCTCCCATACCACCCATAGGCATGGCGGGGCCCTTCTCTTCGGGTGCATCTACTATTGAGACCTCAGTGGTACCAAGGAGGGATGCAACACCGCTGGCGTCACGAAGGGCAGTCTTTACGACCTTGAAGGGGTCGAGGATACCAGCCTTGATCATGTCGACGTATTCGCCCTGAGCGCTGTTGTAACCCTTGTTGAAGTCGCTGGCGAACTCGTCGGTGAGCTTGCCAACAACAACGGAGCCCTCGGAGCCGGCGTTCTCGACGATCTTCCGGGCCGGGTGCGTGATAGCGCTCTTGACAATGTTGATACCGAGCTGCTGGTCGAAGTTCGCAGCCTTGACGTTACCCAGAGCGTTGACGGAGGCCTTGAGGAGACCGGTGCCACCACCGGGCAAGATACCTTCTTCAACGGCAGCACGGGTGGCGTTCAGAGCATCGACGATGCGGTCCTTCTTCTCACCAACCTCAACCTCGGAGGCACCACCAACCTTGATGACGGCGACACCACCGGACAGCTTAGCGAGACGCTCCTGCAGCTTCTCCTTCTCGTACTCAGAGGTGCTGGGGTCGTTCATGACACCACGGATCTGTTCGCAGCGCTGGGCAACAGCGTCCTTGCTACCCTCGCCATTCAGCAGCACAGTGTCCTCCTTGGTGATGGTGATGGAGCCAGTGGAGCCAAGCATGTCGGGAGTGCACTTCTCAAGCTTGATGTCAAGGTCGTCGCTGAAGACGGTACCGTTGGAAAGCACAGCAAGATCGCCCAGGATAGACTTCCTGTTGTCGCCGAAGCCAGGAGCCTTGACAGCAGCGACCTGAAGCTGGCCACGGAGCTTGTTGAGAATGCAGATAGCAAGAGCCTCACCTTCGATGTCCTCGGCAATGATGACGAGCGGTCGGCGGAGCTGCTGAGAAGCCTCGAGAGCGGGAACGATATCCTGGACGGCAGAAATCTTCTTCTCGGAGAGCAGAAGCAGGGGCTTCTCGAACTCAACCTTTTGGGACTTGGTGTCGGTGATGAAGTAGGGCGAGATGTAGCCGCGGTCGAACTTCATACCCTCAGTAACCTCGAGCTCGTCCTCAATAGTCTTGCCCTCCTTGACAGTGATGACACCCTCCTTCCCAACCTTCTCCATGGCGTTGGAGAGGAGCTTGCCAATGTGGGTGTCGCCGTTTGCGGAGATGGTAGCAACCTGAGAGATCTCCTCACTAGTGGTGATGTCCTTCTTGTTGGCCTGGAGGTACTCTACGACAGCCTCGACGGCAGCCTGGGTTCCTCGCCTCAGATCCATGGGGTTGCAGCCGGCGGCGACGTTCTTGACCGTCTCGGAAAAGATGGCGCGGGCGAGCACGGTGGCGGTGGTGGTACCGTCACCAGCAACTTCGTTGGTCTTGGAGGCGACATCCTGGATGAGGCGTGCGCCCAGGTTCTCGAACTTGTCCTGGAGAGTGATGGCCTTTGCGACCGTGACACCGTCTGATTCCTCGTCAGTTGCTGTCCTCGCGGATCTGCTGGGTTCCTTCACACACCCTTTGTGATCTTGGGGGAGCCGTAGCTCGACTCAATCAGAACATTCCGGCCCTTGGGACCGAGGGTTGTGGAGACGGCCTTTGCGAGGGTGTCAACACCCTTGAGGAGAGATGCGCGGCCCTCTACGCCGAACTTGAGCTCCTACTTGCTTGTCAGCGGAGGCTCTTGATGGACCGACTTAAGCTTCGGCCATTGCCACGTACCTTGTGTGCGAATCGCTGCTGCTGAAGGTTGAAGCTCCGGGAGCTCTTCAGCGCCGATGTGCGCGCCCGAGTTGCAAAGCGTTGCATTGTGAAGGAAGATGAATAGAGACAGAGAAGTACCGAAGCTCAAGCCGTGCTCCCAGACTCCAGCTCAATGCAATGGGAAAGAGAGAGATGAGGATGTATGGCGAGGATGAGATGGAGATTGGGAGAGTGATGATGCGCAGAGCTCCTAAAAAATATTCGGAGGAAACATCTCGAAGGTCTTGGCGGTTCACGATGCGACCCCTGCTGGGACCTCGGCTTTGGTTCCGACACGTCCAGCACCAATGCATGAGCACAGGTACCATGTCGACTGCAGAAGCCACGGTCTTTGGAAAAAAATCGTGAAGAGTTCTACATCGACATATGGATCTTCTATGCGAAAGAGCACGTCCACTACAGTGTAGTTCCAACCCGTGCCCGATACTTCGTCCACTTCCGCGGCGGCACGTTCCCAAATAAACTCACGAATCTCTCGTTTATCGTCAGATGCGTTACCATCAACCCGCTCAACATCGTATACGGAAATCTCTCACTCATAGCCTGTTGCACCGCTGGTAACAACTCGCCCGTCCTTGGACCCAGTGCTGTAAACCCCAAAATTGTCTCGTCCTCTACACTCACCAGCGCCTTTGCAAAGGCCCTGCGAAGCACCCATGGTGCTCGTTCGCAAGATTGCCGCCACTGGGCTCCTCGCAAGTGGGCTTCTCGCAAGTCAATATTGGATGCCAATCAGATAGGCGGCGGTTTTACTGAGGGCAACGTGTGCAAGCTCAGGAGAGGTGTACAATGTGTAAGGAACTTGACGGTCCGTGGTTGAGCGGAGAGGGCTGGCTTTGGCGAGAAAGTCGCGAACAATCCGGAAATAACGCCTATGTGAGTGAAGCGTGGTGAGTTGGCCCAGTCATCCACGGCAAAGATGTTGTCGACGTTGGTCTGGAGGTACTTATTGATCTCGATGTGGCCCTTCGGTGTGTGCTCAACACCAGCCGCCTAGAAACCGCGGTTTTCAGTGTCTAACTAGAAGTATACGGTAAGCGTTGATCTCGATCAAGAGCAGAGAGTACTTACTAGGTATGCGGCCTGCGGCCACGAGTATGTGCAACCCTTCGATGGTGAAAGGCTCACCGCTCTGAGTACCTCTCAGCGTTACTGACTGTCCATATGTCCCACGGAAACTCGTAATATGAGTCCCAGCGTAAAAGTTTACGCCCTCCTCTCCGAAAATGCTAACGAGAGCTTCTACTACATCTCCATCCTCATGCTTCAAGATCCGGTCTCCCCTCTCCGAGACCGTCACGTAATCGCCGAACCTCCACCCTTGCGCAAATTCGATTCCAGAGTATCCGCCTCCTAGGATGTAAAGTATGGATTACTTCCTGTAGTGACTGGTGTAGTTGACGATGGTGAACATCGATCTCTAGATGCGATGAGTAACAAGCCGCCGCATTTGGTCAGCACGAGCCTTGCTTGGTATGCGCCTGGGCAGCGGCCGCAGGACGATCCGGGATAATGAACTGTGTTCCTCATCATCACCTTCGGGGTAGTAGGACGTTTTCCACCTGGCGATACTGTATTAGCTAATCAAAAAGCTGTATATATTTGAAGAACGCTATTCTATTGGTAGAGCTATCAGGTCAAAGAAAACGTCCTGCGACCCCGAAGATAGAAAATGTTTCCTTAATCACAGGCATCGTGAGCTAGGTGTCAAAGTTCCATATCATGTCAGTAGAGAAATAACGCGTGTGGAAGCCGCCATCGTCCACGGTGCTTGGATGTTGCTAGACGTTGTAAGCAGAACGGAACCCACGTTTCGGCTTTGTGGATTGTGCCTTCTACCATGTTCGCTGGGAAACCGCATTCGCGTGAACAATTCACGATGTCTCTTCATGATGTTCCGGTGAGTTGCGTGGCTGTTCTCGTCCATGGATATATGGTGGCGCCAATAACCTCGTATAACCACGCCAGCTGAAGAGGGTGAAAACTAGCCGCACCACGCTGGGACACTTCAGAGGCTCCCATCGTAGTTTCGGTCCCTCTACGTATGTATCAAGCTCTTCACGTACGAGATGGCTGGACCTTTAATGGGGGGTAAATTGTTGTCAGCCAGCGATCAATCCAGGGACAGCCGTGCAAGCCAGGCTCAAAGGCGCTTAGCTTTGCGACAGCTCCAAAGATAAGTCAGCCCTGGCTCCCGTTGCAGCCAAGCGTCAGGCTGTCTGGCATTGGCACTCCCGCTGCCTTGATCTGTGCGCGACCTAAATAGCGAGTCGTTGCGCAGCGAGCCGCAGCTGAGGCGGATGGCTGTGTGGAGCACGACGCGACGAGCTCAAACATGTTGCTCCCGGGGTTGCGTTGACATCTGCAAGACACTGCCTCGGCCACCCTCGTTCTTCTGTTGAATACACACTCCTTCCCACGAGTGTAGCTATCGTAAGTTGCTCCTTCCTTCCAGAGCGTGTGTTTTTTTCGTCGTGGCATCGTCTGACGCAATACTGCAGCGAAAGGATCCTCTGCGTCTTGCTTTACGCGCGCATTGCCTATCTCGGCCGTCAGAGACATAAATCTCCTATCTTTGTTGACTATTGTCACGATCGGAACATTCGCTTGAACGCGCCCTCCTTGCACGGGTATCCTCCAACGAGCCCATCGGGGCTGCGAGCGAGCCACGATGAAGTTGAACACGAGCTACGTGCAGAAATGCAAAACCACCGCACACGTCTTCCAGATTCTCCTCATCTTCATTGCCGGATGTATAACCATAGCTGTTTTGACAAAAGGAGGGGAGACGGGCGGTGCGACTAAGTTCTACTTTGCTCTGGTACGTTGCCAGCGGGGGCAGACTGTATTTGCCTAGATGGAGGGGTACCAAGAATCAAGCCGAATAACTGACAGTGATCCACAGTGCTTCCTTTCTGCGCCCGCCATAATATACCTGGTTATGGTGCCTATGTGGAGTCGAGCCGAACGATTCGCGAATGCCTACGCTTTCGCCGCCCTCGACGGGCTCTATACGAGTACGATCTTCGCCGATACACAAACTATGTGGGAGGGAATATTGACCGGATGCTAGTTCTTTGGCTCGCCGCGTTCGCCGCTGTCATGGCATGGAACGCCAAAGGCGTCGATGAAGGCGCAAAGGACAAGAAGCTCGACGACAACGCTCCCAAGAATTGCACTCTCTTCAAATACGGCCCAGAAGCAAAGTGCCACCTCAGCCGGGTGACTGTGGGCTTCGGCGTAGTCATTTTGTATGCCCCTGCGCTCCTCACAATCCAGGAAGTTCTCTCTGACAACAATCCAGCATCTCCTTCATTCTCACCACCGCCATCTCCGGCTACTACGTTAATAAATTCCGCAAAGAAGGCATCATGCCCTACCAGTCGGCCAAGCCAGACCCGTTCCACTCCTCCGGCGACACGTCGAAAGATAATGCTTGGTCCACCGAAATCGACCACGACGGCCGCAACTCCGACGAGGAAGACCGACACACGGAGCGCGGAGGCAACCAAGAGGAGGATGAGTACGCGCTGCTACACTCCACCGAGACAGACGAAGGGCGGCACCCTGGACGCCCGCTGAGCTGGGGTGAGGATCATAGGGCGGGTGGTTCGTACAGGTCGACGCATAATGACGGGCCCATACCGATGCCGTACGCGGCGTACAATGATGATAATTATAATAGTGCGTTGAGTCCGGGTGGGTATGAGGACTATAGGAGAGAGGCGGGGAAGAGGGATAGTTCATATGGGGGGAGTGGGTATAGTTTTGGTGGAAGGACATAGAAGAAGATGCGCATGTGACGGCGACTGGTGTATTGATGTTATACTGCTTCCTGTACATGGCTGTTCAAAGGACGTTCTGAGCCAGCATTTTGGCGTTGCGGTCGATATATCATGGTAGCATTGCGCATACTTGAGTTTCAGCGCTTCCTTCTAAGGCCTCATACCGATGTCTGTTGCTTCACTCCATGTGGCTCTGTGCTCTGTACATCTACTTAGGCGAGACTAATGCGGCCCAAGAGAAAAAAAGTGTGCGCTACGGTCGAGAAGGCCGAACGAGCGACTCAACGGATTTCAGATCCGAGTTTCGAGCTCCTGAGAAGCCGTTTGCATACCTACATAGCCTAGCTCGGATAAATAGCAGCAGAAGCAGGTTACGAAACATTGCCGTCGCCTGTTGCGGAGGAAGAGAGCTAAACCAAGGTTCTCCCACCGCGGCTGGACGTCTCCAACCGATAACCTTGAAAGTCGGTAGGAGTTGCTGGGGTAAACTAGCTGACAAAGGTTGAAACCATGAACCGTAGCCGGACAGGTAAGTCGACTGTGTCCCATACGATCTTTGATTGCCCTCATCGCTCCATATGTGGAGAATAGACAGTGAATGTGTGGCCGATATTTTCCGTTATTTGTCTTAACCAATACGAGTGAATGGGGGCCATTCCTGAGATTATCAGAATACACAGAGCAGTATCTCATACGTCTAACGGCCGAAATGACTTGAAGTTCCCCAAAGGCATGGATTTGCTGGAAATTGATGACGCAGTGTGGGCTTGGACAGGATTACTAGAGCTGGACTGCACATGTGGCCCCCATCGCAAAACCGAAATCAAAGAGCGCTTTTTGAGTGCTGTCGAATGGACACTTTCCAAGGAGAGAACACCGAACTCCTGATAATCTATCATATGTTGTCGTTGTAGCCCATGATGGATAATGGTGACACTGCTTGTTGGGTACGTCGGCCGCCTAAAGCGGTCTAAACTGGGCAAGGTTCGGCAATTGTCTTTCGCTGCCAACCACGAAGACCCACCTCCATGATTTCCAGCCTCTAGCCAACATAATGTCGAGCAAACATCGGCTGCTGCTGTAGATTAGTCACCTGCGCTGTACATCCGAGGCTACTTTTAAATGAATGTTGCTAATATTATCCTTATGATTTCCACAGCCCAATCTGCTGCGCAAGCTCTCTACTCGCCACCCCGTTGTGTGGATCGGACTATACTAATCATCATCCTTGCCGGGTATTTTCTGTTTTGTAATCACGCACTCAACCACCCGGAGCGACTGCCACTGGTATCACGAGGGCACGATGGATACTCCACTGTGCTGCTGGACCTCACCTGCATCCTCAGACGTCACGTTGCGATTTCGAGAAATGACCATCTTCTCCAGGCAAGATGACTGAAACGAAGGTAAGTGAGTGCTAGCGGAAGTCACTGCAGCTTCGGTTCTTATGCTTCTGATCCCGAGGCACCGTTTTACTGAGATTTTGCGCGATAGCTTGAAGTACAATCTCCTTCTTCTTCTCGACCTCCAATCTGTGGAGAACACCCTTACGCTAACGGCCAACACAACCTAATGTCGCGGTTCCGTTCATTGATACCTTCGGAGCACTTCGCAGTGGAGAAGGATCGATATGTGCTCTACGTGAATCATTGCTGTCCGTGGTGTCACCGAGCCGTCATTATTCATGCCTTGAAGGGCTTGCAAGATATTGTTAACGTGGTCGAAGTGGATGCTCGAGATTCGACTCATGGCTGGTACTTCTCCGGCTGTAGGGGGCCGTCAAGAGACCCTGTATACGGATTCAGGTGGATGAAAGAGCTATATCTAAAGGCCGACCCCCAGTACAAAGGTCGAATCACTGTACCCATGCTTTGGGATAAGAAACACCGTAAGTCCGTCCACAAGGCATAATCTAGGGCGGAAATGTGCAACCACGCTCTGGAAAACGTAGTGCTAGGTATGGCAGCTTTTCGCTAACTCGAACAAGAGACGGTTGTCAACAATGAAAGCAGCGACATCCTCCGTATGTTTATCGACGGCTTCGATCATCTATTGCCAATTGAAAGACGTGAAGCAACTAAAGGCCCTGCTGCCTTCATTCCTAGTCATCTCCGGGATGATATTGATCAGCTTGATGCTTGGGTCTACGACAACATCAATAATGGCGTGTACAAAGTAGCATTTGCCAACACCCAAGCTGCATATAACGAACACGTCGTGAAACTCTTCCAAGCACTTGACAAATTGGAGCAACACCTTTCGCAACCTAATCATAGACCCTTCCTCTTTGGGGACAATATCACAGAAGCCGACATTCGCCTGTATTCGACGCTCATTCGCTTCGACGTAGCATATTATACGCTTTTCAAGTGTAACCTCAAGATGATTCGGACGGATTATCCGCGTCTGCACACTTGGCTGCGACGACTCTATTGGAGCGAGGGTGCGGAAACTGGAGGTGGAGTTTTCAAACAAACCACGTTCTTCGATGTCGTAGGTACAATGCACCGTTCGTGTTACTGAACTAATTATCCCAGATCAAACGGGGATATTCTTCCTTCACCGCTGGAAACGGAATAATACCTATTGGACCAATTCCCAACATTATGCCCCTTTGAGCATCCCCTGGCAGAACCTTCGACTTCTTCACGTAAGCATCTTTTGGCGGGATCATGGAGTTTATTTCGGAATCTGATTTTCTATTGTCCTTTGTCCAAGTTACGTCTTTCCTTCTATTGATCTTGAAGCGTCGAAACAAGAACTTGGGCATCGTGTTACCCCTACATGTGCGACACAAACGTCACCGTCTTGAGAGTCCTGTAATGCAGTTATAGGTAGCTTTGGGATGTTCAACATGGTTGCGATCGAGTGCTTTACATTTTATAACCATGACAACCCATATCAGCCCGCTCGTATCAAGACAGGTTGCGGGAACTGTTTTCCTGGGGACTGGGGCTGCTCGTTGGTCTCACCCCCGGCCTATATTATATCCAGTGATAAAAGGTAAATTCTCCTCCACTAGGATCATCGACGGAAGCACAGGCGGAGAGTGGTCGTCCGTTTGCACCTTCCCGACTCCCAATACTAGCGTCAACAACTGGTCCGAGCGCTCCACCAAAACACTCGCCTTCCGCGGGTCTCCCTTTCTCTCCTCAATCCTTGACCCCTTTCGTCTTGCCGTCCGTCATACTACGTCTTAGCACCGACGTTCCGTCCTGCGTAGCGTTTCAGCCAAACATACAGGTTAGTTAACCCATCTCGCTGGACGAACGCGACGCTCGCCTTCTTGAACGAGTAGTTGAGACCTGCAGTTCGGCGCAATGGATCCAGACACGCTGCCAGCTTCCCGGGGGGGAACCGACTTGCTTAGCGAGCTACCCACGGAGACCATCACCTCTATTTGTGCGTATCTCGGCAAGGAGGATCTGCATAACTTCAGATTTGCCTCACGCACCATCCACGCTAAGAGTGGGCGCGGTAAGTAACCTCACTATTCAATCATCATTCTAGGGACTCGCAAGCTACCATGTCGTGATGTTGCTGCAGGCTTTCTCTCTCACCATTATCGATACTCCCTTTTCACATTTACGAGGAAGGGTCTCGAGAAGCTTGTCGAGCTGGCCAAAGATCCCAAGATAAGCCCTTCGATCAAGACGATAGGACTAGTCCTGGTAGCGTTCCCGAAATTCGGAAAACAGTATCTTGATGGTCAGCCGTACACAAAACAGCAATGGGAAGAGTATACCAACCTAAGCGTTGGTGAAGCGAAGACTATGGAACCGAAGCAACTTATTGAGACAGGTCGCCGCGTTAAATGTTGGAAGAAGAAACTTCACCGAACCCGACGTCGCCGCTACAGCTACTATCAGCATGATCAGGACTTTATGCGAAACAAGAGCCTGGATGTTGACTTGCTTGCCGAAGCCCTCAAGCACCTTCCAGCACTCGAGAGCATGCTGACGATCGAGAATCCTCGGCACGGGAGAGTGTGGGGCCTGGGTGAGATTGTCAATAATATTGGTGGTACGGAGAGTTTGTTCTATGCTTCCAAGCTCCTGGAAACGCACCAATCAGAGCAGTTATGCGTCCAGGTTTGAAGTAGAACGAGAACTCAAAGCCCTGGGGACCCATAGCGTTGGAGTTGTATTGGGTGCTCTCCACCGGAGTGACATCAAGTTGACCGGTGCTCTGGTTTTCCAGGGCGTGCCGCATGACCTATCGTTCCCTCGGACACCCCATTCCCGCCGATCTTCGCCTTCAGGAACGCCCGCAAGGACCTTCTCAGTCAGTACGCTCGCCGAGATGAGGAGCACCCTCTCCTATGTGAAGAATCTGCGAGTGCGGGCCTTCGAATATGCGCTCCGGAATAACAGCGATCCATTCGACACCTACAACTTCGAATGGCTGTACCAACTCCTTTCCAACACGACTCGCCTGGAGGTATTGCACTTGGCTTGTGGCGACCCCTCGCACGGTAACACAGACCTAGGAATCCTGCACAACCTGGAACATCGGTCTATCCGATTCCCAAAGTTGCAGGAGTTTCGGCTTTACAACATGCACGTGGAATCCCTGGCCTTGATACGTTTCCTCGCGACCTATCTCGCCACCCTCAAGTGCTTTCACCTCTCTCATGTCCTCATCCTTCCAGCAATCAATATGTAAATAAAGGATGACCTTTGAATAAAGGTCGAGACTGACTTCTGGTGTGAAAGGGACCTCCGGGAGGAGAATGCGACTGCGCAACTCAGCTCTATGATGGACCTTTACGAGCAGCGATTGTATATGGAAGAGCACCCAGCGTTCCCTGGCGCAAAAGCAGGCAGTGCTATCACAAAGTTCAAGGACGACCTCCGATATCTCCCGGAGTTCAATGAGCTCGTTCCGGCCCCATGAGGTGAGACCCGAAGCTGCAATATCGCGCCCAAGGTCTAGGCTCGCGTTGTGGATCAAGTTACGCCAGGATACACAATACAACGCCCGATTCTGTCGACTGTTCTCGCTAACCAATATATTATAGCAGCCCGGCGTATGCCTGTCTATTCAATGGGTATTATGTGTATCTCCCAGTCCGCACCGTAGTCGCCCTTTACCCTCCCACGTTTTTCGGAATCACCGAGTGGACCGGCTTGACTTGTCACCGCTTTTCGCAACACTCCTTTCTTCTCTCCATTTCGCAGATATTCCAAGAAGTCGACCGATGCGGATATGTACTCTCTTAACGCAACTCTTCCATTTAGCGTGGTGTGTGTTGCCAGCTTCATAATCCACGGTACAATCAACGGCGCATCGGTGCAAGAGGGATGTGCAGATCCGGTCAACGTCATGAACCAGCCCTGTTTTGTTTTCTCCACCAGCTTCCTTACGACATCGAAATGCCACCCCTGCTCATAGAATTTGGTCCGTTTCTCCGTCCATTCGCCCGACTGCATCACCAAGGTCGGCACCTTAATATCATGATTCAGCGGTCCGGATCCCTTTCCTGGATCGAGTACGATTGCTCCGTTCACCGGCATATCCTTGTTGGGTGCGTTCTTCAGTGCTTGTAAGGCTCCTGTCGCACCGTACGAGTGTCCTGCGACTGTGATGGCTGACATGTTTAGGCGACCTTCGAACCCTGGGAGAGCAGACTCTGGAGATTTTGGTTTCAAGTTGCGGATCTTAGCGCCCTCTCGACGGTTCAAACGCTCAAACAGGCGGATCGTTTCTATGATCTCGGCCTCGCGGAAGTTGAGCTGGACTTCCTTGAGCTTGAGCTCGTCCATGGGAGGATCGGACCTGCACACTTAGCTAAAAAGTTACACTGCCCTTCCCAATGTATGCCTTACTGGAGATCCTCATGCTCGAGGTGCCACACGTATCGCTCCCCTCCATTACGATCGTGCACAACCGTCCCCGGCCCACTCCCATCCCTATGCTCCACCGCCGCAACCACATACCCGTGACTCGCGATACTCCCCAGCAGATTCGAATAGCTCTGGCTCATGCCTGCCATGCCGTGCGTAAACACGACTATGGGCAGCGTCCTCTTGCCCAACATCGCATCGTGCTGGACATCCACGTCCCGCAGCTCGAGCACCTCTTGCACACTGTCTTGCCCCTTCTCTTCGCCCAGCATGTCCACGCCGGTGGTGACTTGGCCGAGGGATCCGACGTTTTTGGCGTTGAGCACGGGCGCGTCGACGACGCCGGGGATCACGGTTTTGCTGCCGAGCGCCCAGAGGAGGAAGGTGATGGCGTATTGGAGGGGTGGGAAGTGGATGCCGAGGAGGCGGGCGTAGCCGGTGCCGATGAGGGAGATGGGCTGGGGGAGCCAGGGGCGGGCCCAGGGGCGTGAGGGGAGCGGGGGAAGCGAGGACGGGTAGTAGAGCGTTACGGCGAGGGTGTTTAGCTGCGGCAGCATCAGCCCGTGGTCTCTCCGCCCGTAAAGTTACAGACAGCTAAAGCAAGGTAAAGAGGAAATCCAGCAAATGTGACGCATGGAAAACACGGTGCGAGATGGACATTTAATGGAATGATAGGCTCGAGAAGATTGCTGGGTAATCGTAGGAAGGTCGCGCCCATGAAACAGATACAACTTCGTGCATGCATCCGCCGGCGCCCAGCTCTGTAATGTCCCACTCCATCCCATGCATATCCAGGATATAAAAGCCCCGGAGATAAGAACTCGCACGCGCATACCTCAAACGCCTTGTCCCCCGTCTCCTTCACCCGCGCACCATGCACCTCCCTCCTCTCGACCTCCGTCTCGAGATCCAGGATCCCCACCTCGTACTCCCCCGTATACGGCGGCAGCGGCGCCGTAATCGGGCTCAGGCTCACGGCCAGGATCACGAACAGGATCCCAGCGGAGCCGAAGAGCAGCGTTTTGCGGAGTCGCGGTCCCATGATGTGCGCTCTTCCCAATCTAACTCTTTGACAATATAATACAAGGGGTGTATAAATGAAGGGGGAAAGAGGTAAGAAGAGACGATACGCAGGAGGGGTCAGAGGACGACGTGGTTTTTATGGGTTGGATTCGGGGTGGCTTGGAGGGATGACAAAGGTGGCGCGGATGACGTACCCACCGGATCGGGTCGGTGGGTCCGAGGGCGGTGTGATTGGTGGGGAGGCGGTGGGTATCTGGGGTCGCGGATGACCTTGGTGACGGTGAGGTTAGGTCTTGATGGTGATGGACCCTGATTTTCGGTAGTCGATCTTGTGCTGGCATCTGGCCTTTTTACTATGGCCTCTCATTCCAGCTTTTGTTCGGACCTTTGAATACCTAGATCTACGCAATATCGTTGAAGAGCAGCCAGAAGTTCGCTAGGGACCAGGGTATACTCATGAGAATTAATATTACTTCTTCGAAGGTCTACAGATCGTAAAGTCGAACGCCCCAACGCCGTGCTTCTGTGGTGGTATCTTTTCCTCAACTGAGGCGTTCCTATCCTTCTATCGCAACACCCAAGTGTCTAGAAATTCAACGGTCGTACATAGTCCCATCACATCACTTTTTCTTTAGCCGTTCCACTTACTGCGCGGCGAACCTCGACCTCGCGCGCAGCTTGTGTCCCAGCAAGTACAGCACATACACGCCCGCACTGCACCCCACCGTCAACCCCGCCAACAGCGAAATGCCCTTCCCGATGCCCAGATTCCGAAACATCGGCGAGCTGAAGTGTATCGCGCCCGCCGCCAGCGCGCTGCGCAGCAAGTCGTTGCCGGCGAACAGGCTGGCCGCATACTGCGGGTAGACGAGCGGCAAGTAGAGGAAGATGCACTGGATGATGAGGAAGATGCCGATGGTGGTGAGGACGATGCCGACGCAGCTCACGATCCAGTGGATCTTGGGGTCGGCCGTCCACCCGAAGATGAACAGGCCAGCGGGCACGAACCAGGTGACGATCAGCGCGGGGACGAGACGGCGTTCGGGGGCCCCCAGACCGTGGTTGCGGATCGAGGGCTCGACGCTGTAAAAGATGTATGCCCAGTAGGCAGCGATGGAGATGATGACGCCGACGGTCACGGAGAGGAAGGTGAGCCCCATCTCCCCGAGGTTGAAGTGGTACATGACCTCGTAGACGAGCGGGAAGGCCTCGAAGAAGGAGTAGAAAATGCCGTAGATAAGGGCAGTGTAGATGGCCGTGAAGGCGATGCTGGGGTCGAGGAGGACGAGCTGGAACGGGCGCCAGAGTGCCTCGATAGCGACCTCGCGAGGAGTCATCTTGGCTTGGTCAATCTCCGATTGAGACTTCAGGCGGTCGTCGCCTGTCAGCTTGCGCAGACGGGCGGCGCGTCGGAGGAGGATGTTGGACGACGAGGTTTCGGGGAGGAGGAAGAAGAGCGACAGGAAGACCGGGCCATTCATCCAGAGCATCTCCCATTGCGACCACCTCCAGCTCTCAGCCGCAACCGAGAAACCGGAGATGATAGGGCCGAGGGCCGGGCCACAGGTCGCGGCGAATGCCCACAGGGACAGAACGTAGGGGAGCTTGATCAGGCTGTAGAGATCCTGGAGTGTTGCGCCGCCGGTGGCAAGACAGGGGCTGCCAAAGAAACCTTGCAGGAAGCGAAGCACAATTAGGCCGGGGAAGTTGTTTACGAGGGAGGAAGGGACAAGCAGGATCACAAAGATTGCGTACGAGATGATGTACGGCGGGTTACGACCGATGACTGGGATTTCGCTGAGCGGAGAGAAGAGCATGGGCCCGATACCGTACGCGAGCACGTACATGGAGAGACCCATCGATGCTAGCTGAATGTTGACACCGAAGCGCTCCATGACTCCGGGTATGGAGGGTGAGTAGATGGCCGAGCCCATGTACACCGCCATGGTGTAGATGAGGATCTGCAGCAAAACTACAGCTTTTTTGCCAAAGCTCCAGTTTTGTGGATTTTCAGGATCATCCGTTGTGTACCAGTCGACCAGAATCGTACCGTCGTCGAGGGTCTCTGGTTCAATCGGTCGCGACGGTCCTCGTTCCATTGTCGCCAGAGAGAACTGTTGCTCAAGGTCTGCGCGGGAGATCGACCTCGAGAGTGCAGTTTTCGTACCCACTCGCGAGATCTGTGTGCGTGCGGTATGTGCCGTCCGCACGGTTTGGATCTTCTCGAGATCTGACATCGATTCGCTTTCTTCCGACTCCTGCTCGTCTTTTTCGAGCACCGTTTCCGGATCCGGATAACAGACTTCTTCGGTAGCTAGTCCTTCTTCTGGGGAAGGCTCTGCTGGTGTGCTTGTCGCTGCTGGTGGTGCTTGTCTTTTGCCATGTTGCATCTGAACATACGAAGGCTGGGGCGGATGTTAGTAAAGCGCAGAGTATATGGCACGTGGGGTTGCTTACAGGCAGCTCAAAATCATCGCGCTCTTCTGGGTATGGAAGCAGACTTGGCTTAAACCATCTGATAACCTGCCCGATGGGCGCGTCCCTAATTAGGGCCTGCATTGTCTTGAATGTAGTAAACAGGCCTTGATTTTTCAAGGTGGAAGTGTCGAAACGGTATCGAAAACGATTCAAAGCGTGCAATAGAACAATTGTTGTCGAGGTGTTATATTCTGGGGGCCGCTCACGATTTCAAGATAGTATTTGGAATGAGACGCAGATGCGGATGTCAAGACCAAGAACGACCACGACCCCTCGCTTTATCTATTGCACCACCGCGCAATACACCAAGCGTAAGGATTAGTTCCATAGTCCGTATCTCCATATTCCTCCATCAAACATGTCCATGCATTGTCAGCAGCCCGCTCACAAAGCACGGTCGTCTAGTGTTAGTAATGCTCCTTCAGGGCAGCTTAGCTCCACCTCCCGCGTCGGTGACACTGGTAGATTGGCTCAGTGCGGTTTTCGATTATTCGGCCATAGGATTTAGGTTTTCTTGGCCCCTGTCGCAGCGTAGAAACTAGGCTGCAGCCTGTGAAAGCGGAGAGAATTATCTCTAAGCTCCGTTAGTAATCCCCGATTCCCTCCAATCGTCGCTCCAACGCCAAGTGATTAACTAGGCCGTTATCGACAAGTCCCTGCATTGTCACCCTTGCCTTGCAACCGGAAGAGGTATAATCTGCTTCGGAACCCGCTGTGATTTTTAATCCCAACGCGCTGACGTCACGCATCATAGCATTACTGTGCGGCTGGGCTTGGTGTTGAGCTTTTCGTCCGGGTTTGACTCATGCATGTGGAGACTGTGTTATCAATGAGATCCGCAGGGCTGAGTTTGTGTCGCGTGTGTGTGAGTCTTGCTTGGAGATCACGGACGTTTGATATTGTGGAAGGTTCTAGGCTTGGTTTTGGCCCTGGCTCTGGTTCTGATTTTGCAGTACGACCAAGTGTAGCTACAAGGTAAAGACGATTGTATTTTGATTTCTGTACGGTTTCTTGCATCTTTATGAGAGGACATGCTTGAAACCATCTAGCCACCCGCAAGACCCTGCGGGGCGGGCCGCTTTCCTGTTCCTCACGGACCTCATCACCGTTCGCCCCGGACGGCTGGGACAAATACACCCAGCCGGTTACGGTCGCTCAACTTCAGTAAATAGCTGCAAATGTTAACGTGGGGGTATATTCCTTCATCCTAGAACATATCTTACAGGGGCGATAACGCCCACGACTGTATACAGGCATTCCTTTGTACAATACTTTACGCTGCTCACGCGCGCCCACCACTCTCGGAATTGTCCTGGTCTCCGAACGGATAATTATACTTCAACAGCGCATTCAAGCCCCCAACCCAATGGTCTTCCTCTTTTGAGTCCAGACCAATTCCGTCGGTGCCACGCACAATACTGGGCACGCCGCCCACCCATTCACCCGCGTCAGTCTTGACGTGCTCGCCTAGAACACGAACCTCCATGCCCACACCCACGCCATCTGATATGCGCTTCCCATCTATCGATACTTCTACCTCGCGGCCGCGGTTCTTTTCGCCGAGACGCAGTGTGATGGGCGTGTTTGCAGGAAGGACGAGCGGGCGGAAGGACAGCGAGCGCGGGCAAATGGGTGTGAGGAGGAGCGATGGCACGAGGGGATGCACGATCGAACCGCCCGACGACAACGAATATGCGGTGGAGCCTGTAGGTGAGGAAATGATCATGCCGTCCGCAACGCCCTCGGTCAAGAAGCGGCCTCCGACGAAGATGTCTACGATCTTCAAGTGAGGCGATGCTCCCCTATGCACGATAACCTCGTTCAGAGCGTATGTATCCTGATCGACGGGGCTGTTGATGCGCGTCCCATCCGGCCCAAAAACACCGACCTTGAGCCGGTTGCGGAGGAGGACTCGCGCGGTGCGGTTCGATCCCATGGCCTTGCCTCTAATGTCTGCGTACGAGAGCGGTCTGTCGAGCGGGTCGTCCGGCGAGATGGGAGCCGTGGATGAGGCGCCTGTTTCAGGAAATTCTAGCTTCGCGTATGCATCCCTCGCGCCGCTCATGTAAACCTCCCTGAATGCTCGCTTGTATTCTCTAAACTTCCACTCCCCCAAGAAGCCTATTGTGCCCATGGCGAAGCTCAGCACGGGTGGTACGGCCGTTGCATGCGCGAACAGGCTGCTCGCCCGTAATATTGTCCCATCACCACCGAGGGTGCAGATCAAGTCCGTTTTATCGGAAAGGTGTGGGGGCGTACCATTTGGTGGAGCGGGTCCGTATGTATAGACCGGAAAAGGAACGGTTTCGTGGATCTCCGAGGCGGACTCAGGTTCGAGTATGATGTTTATGCCGGGATAGGTGGACGACAGATGGGTAGTGTAGTCTATAAGCGACTTTGTTATGCCAGGCGTGCGCTTCTTCTTCGTTACGAGAATATTTCGGGGTGGTGACGGCCATTGCAGCGAAAGCAATGTGGCATCTGGCCGCTCGAGAAAGGACGGCTTTATGCGGTCGGGGAGGTCAGTGATGGGCTGGATGAGGCGCCGGCGCGCAGTGGAAGAGAACTGTCGTGAGAGAAGACACGGCGAGGAGACGGGCTGCCACAGAGGGAAGTTTCTCATGGCGGAGGTTGCGCGATGGTCGGATCGATCGGCGGGCCCGTTCGATGTCGAGCAGGTGGAGTAGTTCTGCGCAGCGCTGGTCGATGCAAAGACGCCATTACCCAGCAATGACGTTTCGATGGAAGCAAGTCTCGCGAGCTTGGGGGCTTTTGGCTGTGCGATGTGCTACCCACGTCGAAGTCGCATGGCTACACAATAGCAAAGGTAGGCCTTCGAGTCAACAAGCTCTGTTGCGACCGTCGCAAGAATCCTTGGCAGATCCTAGCTCCGACCCTGCGCGGTGTTATCATGGCGGGGCCAGTCATTCGTCCGGAGCTCCAGGCCAGCAGCAACGTAGGAACCGTGGGGCAGTGCCCGTGTCCGCTCCAACACCATGGTTCTTCTTCCTCCATGGCCCATACTTGCACGCCGCGTAATCCCCACGTCCTAGCACCATTCCCTACATGAGCACATTTTTATCCGGCTCTTCTGACCCCGCCCCGCATCCTTTATCACATAGCCAGGCGCCGCAAGCCGCGCCAGGCCGCCATCCTGGGCACGCGGACGCCTGCCGTATCCCGACCTGAACATACCACGCGCTCGTGGCCTCTACCTTCCAACCCTCGATACTCCATCATGGCGACCGAGCTGAAGATGCGGCATCCGCCCGCATCCGCGACCACCATATCCCTCAAGGACAAGAAAGAGCAAGCAAAGAAGGCCGCCGCCTCGCCGTCTGCAGACGCTCACCCCAGCGGCGCCGCGAAAAATGGCACCTGGCACCAGGCTTTGCGCATGCTTCTGTTCTTCGTGTATTTTAACGGAGGCTGCATCGCGTAGGTATCACCAGTCGCTAACATGCAAGTGCGCAGGACGCTAATGCCGGGCTTCAGCATCTCCCTTACGCAGGCCATAGGTTCGCCGTTATATTTCTACAGCAAGGACTACTTTTACGCGTGGATGGCGATAACAAAGCAGCAGTTTGGCGTGCTGGTAACGACCATGACGAAGTGGTGGGCGCCCGTCAAGATCAGGGTTAGTGGAGATGAGAGCGTGAGGGGACAGCTGAGGCAGACCGAGGATGGGAGGCTGGAGTGCGATTTTCCGGAGCGCTTGGTCCTCATCGCGAACCATCAGGTGGGCTATACAATAGGAGCGAGAAGAGACAGCGGCTAATTGGATCCAGATATACACCGACTGGATCTACCTCTGGTGGGTAGCCTACACCTCCGACATGCACGGCCACCTCTACATCATCCTCAAAGAGTCCATAAAGTACATCCCTGTCCTTGGCACCGGCATGATGTTCTACGGCTTCATCTTCCTCTCTCGCAAGTGGGCCAAAGACAAAGACCGCTTCCAGTACCGCCTTCGCAAGCTCTCGTCTTCCCACAAGGGACCCATGTCCGGCTCCTCCTTCCTCGACCCCATGTGGCTCCTCATCTTCCCCGAGGGCACAAACCTCTCCGATAACGGCCGCGTCTCAAGCAAAAGGTGGGCGGAAAAGAACGGCATCGAGGACCTCCGGCACGCCATGCTACCGCGGAGCACGGGCCTCTTATTCTGTCTCCAAGAACTGGAGAAGACGGTGGGCTACATGTACGACTGTACCGTGGCCTATGAAGGCGTTCCGTAAGTCCACTCACATCATCCCCAATCCCGAACGAACGGAAATGCTGACGCAGGATAGCCGCGGCCAATACGGCCAGGACCTCTTCACCCTCCGCTCCACCTACTTCGAAGGCCGGCCGCCAAAGTCCGTCAACATGCACTGGCGCCGTTTCGCCATCAAGGACATCCCCATCCACGACGAGAAGCTCTTCGCAGACTGGCTGCTCGCTCGCTGGCGCGAAAAGGACGACCTTCTCGAGTACTACCTCGAGCACGGGCGCTTCCCCGCGGATACCGGTACCAGCCCGGCTGTCAATGGCGCGAAACCCCTCAAAGGCGCAGGTTGGATCGAGACTGAAGTCCGGCCCAAGACCCCCCTCGAGGTCTTCCAGATCCTCGTTCCGGTCGCCGCCTTCGCACTAGTCATCAACGTGTTGCTCAAGTTTTGGAACATGTTTCTGAGGGTTTTGCACGTGAGATGAGGTGTCTCTGGGCTGCGCGACACGCGCGGGCTATCGGGTGGAATTTCGTGAGCACCGCTCTTAAGGATGGAATGGACAGATGGATGGATGGATACACTCAGCTCTCGAACAGCGATCGGCTGAGACGGACTATTGGTATGGTTTGGAATGGTTTTGGTCGGCGCTTTGGGTCCGCATTGCTGGCGTTTTCGTGACTCCTCGGTCCTAGAACACGGTTATATACCCCTACACGACCGGCAGAATACAACCTCATTTTCCTTACAAGGAACTATCCCGCCTCGAGACGTGCATACTGACTGGAAGTGTCCATGGACGCATTGACGTACTGCGAAGCGCACATTGTGCACTGTACCACTACAACACGCGTCAAGCACAGTTCGCTCCCATCCCGCCAGTCATTTTTCTGGGCGTGATACGTGCACTGCACGGTGACCGGGGTGATGCATTTGATAAATTTCATTGTCTCTTCTCCGCATCCAGTCCAGCCGTACATGCCCAGAAGCTGGTATAGCCCTCAAATGCTATCAAAGTGGCCCCTTGCTCACCCGCTCGGTCGCCGTAATTCCGCACCCAAAAGATCCGTTCCTCACATGACAAATCGAAAAGCGTCTAGTAACACACGCGCCACATGCCTCGCAGCCATGCATTGCCCAAACGGAAACAGCCTCCCCACACATGCAGCACGCGCGGCATGTCCACGCCTTTCTTGTGCCGCTGCCAAGTCACAAGATGCGCAGCAGTTGCCTTTGAGCAGGTCGTCCCGGGACCCGATTGGTCCAACATTGGTGGGAGTTGTCGAAGAGAAGAAAGTGCGAGTGTTGTACAAATCGCTCGTATACACAGAAAGGAAAACACGGCGGCCGGGTCGCCTACGCGGTTGCTCACCGATCCGTTCTAAAGATGGATGTGCATGAGATCGCCATTACCGAAAGCTTTGCCGCAGTTGGGGCACTTGCGCGAGCGGTTGATGAGTCGGTCCTGGACGCATCCGTCGCAGAAGACGTGCCCGCAGGTCTTGATGACGGTGTCCTTGAGCTTGTTCTTGCAGATTTGGCATTGCAGCATGGACTATACATGGGTCAGTATCTTATTGTTTCGAGTGCGCGGATCGGATAAAGGTTCTTACCTCCATCAACGCGGTGTGCTCGCTTTGATTGCCCAGACTCTTCTGCTTCCAATGATCGATTTGCTGCTCCAGGCCTTCGACTTTCTCTGCCATCTTGTCGCGCTCGACCTCAGCTTCACGCTTCGCCTTCTTCGCTTCCAAGTAAGTAGCGTCCTTGGTTTCCACGTGCTTTTTGAGCTCGGCGATTTGACTGATGTGACCTTCCGTTATGATGGCGCTTTCGTTGGTCTTCTGTTGTAGCTCTCGATGCTGCCTTTGGAGGTCTTCCATCTGAGCTCGCATTTCAGCCGTTTGTTTCTCCAGCTTATCGACCATTGACCGGCTCAGCGAATCTGCTTCTTTCAATTGGGCCACCACCTCGGTTCCCTTGTTGGCTTGGGCACGCAGTACGCGTAATTGCTGCTCCAAAGTCTCCTTGGCCTTCATCGCGGCAAAGAACTTCTGATCAGCCTTCGCCTTATCCGCATATGCCTTGGTCACATTTTCTTCCCATGTTGCGATCTCGGCAATCTTCTTCCCAGCGACTGCCTGAGCCTTCTTCCACGCCGCCTCCATGGCTGGCAGTTCGTTGGCCACGAGCTGATACTGGCTCTGAACAGTTTGAAGCTTGACCTGCAGCTGTTCGGGTGTCAAATTCTCTTGTTCCGTTGATCCTTCTACATGCCCTTTTTCCGTGATCTGTAACCGTAGTCGCTCACACTCAGATTCCAATGCAGAGATGCGGCTCTCGCACGCGCTTATAAGCTCCTGCGTCTGCTGTTTCGAAACATCCACGCTCTTCTGGCTGGCTTCTAGAATGCTAACCTTGGACAAAAGTTCATCTCGAGCATGGCGGATGCGTGTTAAGTTGGCTTCGGCCTGGACCACGGCGCCCTCGGATTCCCGGATATTCTCACGTGCTTCATCATCCACCTTTATTCGATAGGCGGTCCGCTCTGCTTGATACTTTTGCGCTTCGGTCCGTAACTGAATATTGACCGCTTCCAGATTGTTGATACGCTTGATCACGTCTTCATGTTGCGACTTGAAAGCCTTGAACAATTCAGTCTTGGCGTAATCATCATCAGAAAGACCAGCTAGTCGTATGTTCAGTGCGGAGACTTCCTCAGTCAGCTTCTTGTTCTCAGCCTCTAGTTGCTCCACGTGTTCTTTGTGCCTTGCAGCTTCGGCGAGCGCTTGCTTCCGGTCGGACTCTGAACCCCCCGTCGAAACACCTGGCTCGACTCCGTTCACAAGTTCGCCGTTGCTCGCAGAGGGTGTTTCCTCTTTGACAGTCGCAGTAGCTACGAATTGGCTCTCGAGCTTCTGTACCTGGGCGCTCTTCAGGCGGTCGAGTTTCTTCTCAGCAATCATATACCGGTGGGTAGCGGCGACCAAACGTTCAGACATCTGTTCCTTTTCCGTGCTGACCCGCTGTAGCTCGCATATGTGCTCTTTCTCTGATGCCAGGATCTTTGACATTTGCTGCTGCAGACTGGCAACCTCTGGGCTTGCTGGAGGATACTTTGCGAACAAAGCGGTCAGAGCTGACAGAATCTTATCTTTACGATCTGAAAGATGTTGACGCAGGGTTTCACTATCCTTAAAGAATAGGGAACTGGGTATGCTAGGGGCGCCTCGTGACGATCAGTCTGTGCCATTACTGCTTTCGAGTCCTGGGGCGTGCACTCACCATCCTGCTCGGTTGAGGGAAGCTTCTCCCCGCTTAGGATCTTGATCTCATCAATCAACTAGCAACCGTCAGCACAGCCCCAGGACTTCAAAAGCAGTATGCACTAACCTGATCGAACCATATATCGATCGTGCGCAGGTGATCGTCGTGGTATTGGGAACGTTTCTCGATCTCGCTGAGCTGAGACTCGACCGTGGCCTTTTCACGTTTGTACTCGCGCATCTGGCGGAGGATGGCATCTTTCTGGAAAGCCTGCACGCATGTAATAGTCAGTGAACATGTCTAATGGCAGCGAGAAGGGCGGAGGTGGGGGCGAAGGCGGACCTCGATGTCGTCTTTCCAGGGCATGTCAGCGTCAGGATGCGGCCTCACACCGTTGACAGCGACAGCTTGCCTCTTCGCGGGAGGAGCAGGTTCATCGGAAGCGCTAGGGCGCTTCCGTTCCTCCATCTTGACGGCGTCAAGCGATGGGGGCACGACGGTTTGGGCGGCGAGCCTCATCAGAGCAGTGGAGGCGACGTTGGTGGGTAGTGGCCAAGGAGCGCCAATCACGTCATGAATCGAAAGAAGAGATATGGCACCGTGGATGAAGGAGAGGCGGGAGTGAGGGCGCGGGTGAAGCGTGTCGCGTGAGGCCGGCGGAGGTGGTGAGGGAGCGTCCTTGGTTCTCTTGGAGTCGCAGGCGAAGAATCGATCCCGAGTCACGTGCGGCGCTAACAACGCTCGACAGCCCGCTAACATCTTGGCGTGTTTGAAAGGAAGGCGCGTGCGCGTCTTCTTCCCCACCCAACTTTTTTGGTCAGCGATTGTCGCAGCGAACACGGACCTACGACGCCTCACGTCCCAGGAGATTCGCGACCATGTCGGGGGAGGGCGAGTCGCAACCGCCAAAAGCTGCGTCGAAAGCGCCTCCTATTACCTCGGCCTTCATCAACAGTGAGTGTTAGCTGGGCTGCGGCCTGGAGCGATACTGACACTCTGCTGCCAGAGGGCGCAAAGACATTTGCACCGAAGAAGGCTGTTCGACGTCGACCCCCTGCGGCTACCGCACCAAAACCGTCCGCGCCTTCGACCTCGACCTCGGCCTCGACTGCTACTGTCGACCAAAATTCGCAGACTCCACAAGCGCAACCAGGCACTGCACTCGCCGTAGAGCAAGCCGCTTCGCAATCAGACCTTACGCCCGCTGTCGAACATCAATTGATTCCACAACTCCCTACTCCTGCCCCGACCCAAGAGCCAGTCCGGCAAGATGCACCACAGACTGAACAAACAGTACCTGAACCGCCAACAGCCGCAGAGTTAAGCACTTCCAGTACTGTAGTCGAACCTTCACCAGGGCCTGCGCCTACTGGCAAGGATATCGAACCTCGGCTGGATAGTAGTGCAGTCGTCGCTTCCGCACATTCGGTGTCGCGAACTGCTACACCGCCTGTAGCGGAGGACGAGGGTGGCCGGTCACCGAAGCGGCGGAGGATAGATGCGCCAAATGAGAGCGGCACCCAGCAGCCTGGATCACAGGTCGATGTTGTCGAGCCTTTACCGGCTGCACAAGAGGAGGTAGTTTACAATGCGCCCGTAGAAGATGCTCGGTCGGAATTGAACCAAGACGCCACCATTGTCACGGAACAAACCGACGGGAACGCTTCCGAAGTGGTTCAAACCGACGTAAACGCCAATCTAAGCACAGAAATGCCTTGCGGTTCTCCCACAGTCCCTTCAATAACACCTATTGAGACCGAGCCCGTTGCTACGCAGAATAACGCCGGCGCCGCAGACGAAACCAACAGGCAAACCGCTGCGGGGCCTCCGAGGGGAAAACGGACATGGAATGCCGTCAATGCTACAGACGACAATGATGCAGGGCCTGCGGCACCGTCGAAGCCGCCCCGCAAACCTGCGGGACGACGTAGGAGGAAGGCGATCACACTTCGGAACCTCGACGAGGAGGAGGAGGAGGCGGCAGCGGCAGCGACAGAAGCGGCACAACGAGGGAACGCGGAGGATGATTCTACAACCCGAACGAGAAAGCCCAGCGCAAAAGCCAGAGGCAAGAGGAAAGCAGCAGAAACAGCCGTTGGAGAGGAAGACAGCGCCGTCCAACCGCCCGCAAAAAAGAAAAGACAGCCCAGGAAGCCTAAGGCGAAGAATACTGCGTCGGCAGAGACTGGGCACAACGTTGAGCCTGGCCTGGAGGCCGAGGATACGGAGATTGCCGTTGAAAACAGGCAAAACGTTGAGAACCAGAACACGGAAAGCGGGCCGAGTGTTGAGAATGGCGAGATTAACGGAGGAGCTGTCCATCCCAAGCCCACGAGGAAAAGGAAGCGTCAAACCACTTCGCAACCTGATGATGCCGGCGAAGGCGAGCAAGGTGGACAGTCGCGCAAACGCAAAGGCCGAGTGCCAAGAGCGCCAACTCCTTCAGATGCTGAAAACGAGGTCATTGACGAGGACAACTACTTCATGGACGATATTGCGCGCAGAAACATTCGTGTTGGCAAGTTGTCGCAGAGGGAGAAGAAGATGCGAACGATAAACTGGGAGGAAGTGAGACAACGCCAGAAAGAAAAGGAAGCCGAGCAAATGAATAGCCGAGCAGTACACGAGAAGCTGGCACGCGAGCAACAGGAGAGGGAGGACGCAGCCCGAACGATACAGGAGCAGGTCAGGTACGAGTTCGTGGACGGTCGTATGGAAATCGTTGCAGGTTCGGGCCAGGTCGATCACGAGGAACTTGCTCAGCAAAGGTACACAGAGACCATAGTCGAAGAGGATGACTTTACGAACCGGATCAATGCTCGGAGCTTCATGAGGAACAACAAGCGGTTTCCTGAAGAGTTTCTGTTACCCGGCCAAGGTAAGCGTTGGGATGTCAGGAGCACGGCGGACTTCTATGATGCGCTTAGGATGTTTGGCACTGATTTCGGGATGATGACGTCGTTGTTCGAGGGTGTCACGCGTCGCTCGCTCAAGCTTAAGTTCACCCGTGAGGAGAAGAAGAATCCCGAGATTATCAAAGAAATCTTACAGCATAAGGATACACGACTCAAGGACTGGAACGAGTTCTTGAAAGCTGCTGGGAAAGAGAATGGAGACTACGACAAGGCCGAAAAGATCAAGAGGCAACTAGAAGAAGCGGAAGAAATAGGGCGAAGAGAGATTGAAAAGGCGAAAGCTAAGTATGAGGATACTCAGAGGCAAAAGAGGTTGGCTGGTTTCGCGACTGACGAGGAGGGCGCGAATAACGAAACTGGCAGGAAGAAGGGGAAGAAAGGCAAGGAGAAACAGGCTACCTTCCAGCAGGACGAGGAAGGTGTCGAGATTTTGGAGGTCGATGAGAACGATGGATGGGGAGAGGAGTGACTGCGTCACTGTGGTCTGGGTCGGGTAGAGCTTGAACATGTTGCAACCTACCTATCGTGACTTGGCGCCGGATCTGCCTTGTTCGCTCTCCGACCAGACTCGCTCCTATTTGTTGGCACTTATGACGCTGCATCAGTTTGCATGTTCACGAGCACTCGATGAACTTTGGACGACGTATGGATAGACAATGAGATACCCCCTAGAAGCATTATTGCTTCTCCTCTCGCGCGACGCGAGTACAATCAAAAAATTACCACATGAACTACATCCACCTCCCCGACCTTACGTGTACGTCGTCTTGCTGACATAGTCCTTCTTCGGCCCCTTCACATTATACGTCACTCCCCAATTCGGCCACCATTGCCCAACACAGTCGGACGTCCGCGGCTGTGCCATAGATGCTAAAAACCCCCAGCGCGCAGTATACAGATCCTGACCGCAAAGGTGCTGCTCCCTATTCTGGGCCTCCAGGCTCACGGGCCCCGAGGCTCTGAGTTCGCCCATCTCGACGAACAGGCCGCCCATGTCCTTCCCTTCTTCGTGGAAGTGCACGGCTATGTGTTTGGCGCCTTCTTCTTCCTTCAAGGTGTAGATGTACTTGCGTCGGACGTGCATGCGGAGGCCGGTCGTGGTGGTGAAGTCGCCTTCCTCGGTGTAAAGCAGTGTGTTCGGGGAGGAAGGGTGCGGCGTGAACGTCGCGGTGCCCCGAACCGTGCCGGAGGGGTGGGACGCGAGTTGGGAAGTTAGTTCGCGGAACAGAGTCCATGGCTTGCCTTCGTTCTGCAGCGCGGCGAAGATCCGGGAGGGCGCGTCTGGGGGGATACGCATCGGTTCTGGCTCGGGAGTTGAGGGCGGTTCTGGCGATGGCGGGCTAATCGGGGGGTTCCAGAGCTGTCTGGGCACGATCTTCTTGACAGACTCGCTGAGCGTGGCAGCGTCGTGGAGAGGCTTTGACCTGGACATGAAACCAGGTTGTTTTTCAATCTTCGCTGCAATGCTCGGCATCAAATACGCGTTTACGCTCTTCAGCGTTTCTCGCGGCGGATTCAGCGACGACTGCGAAGTGGTTATCCACGAGAGCCTTTCTTTGATTAGTTTCTTGTCGGGTTGGTCTCTCACGTATGTATCCCAATCCTTGGATTCGGGACGGAAAGCAAGCGTGCCGGCCGAGTTGGCGTATTTGCACAGGATGGCGAGGGCTACGCCGACGGCTAGGTCTCTGCCTTTCGGGTCGCAAACGAGAATCTTGGCGGTGGTGGATTCGGGTCCTAGCCAGTCTTCTAGCAGGCGGAGGCGCCATAGCTGGTCGCGGAGGTTGCGGGAGCCGGATTTCCCGGACTGGCATTCAAGCCAGAGGTGATGCTTTAGTTCCAGGGGTCCGGACGGTTCTGCGACGTGTTCCGGGAGCGGTTTAGGTCCACAATTGATGATTACATCGAAGGCTGAGATGTCCAGGTTTTGACTGCTAGATATGTAGAGGTTGGATGTTGGCTTGATGAGGACGGGAACGGCGTCGGAGCTCTTCTCTTCTTTAACAAGTTCTGAAATGAGGTCCGGTAGGCCTTCTTCATTTGTCTTGAGGATCTGCTCTTTGTTGCTCCAAAAGAGAGTGGGTGTGAGGCCTTGGGACCAAGCTTCGTGGTCATCGGCAGCGCCTTGGATGTACCCGCCTTCTGAGCCTTCAGCTCCGTTCACGCGTCGTGAAGCGGTGCATAACACCACTGGGTGGAAATCCGGGAACGAAGGGGGTCCGTCTGGCAGACTTGATTTCTGCGTCACCCAAATGGGCCGCAAAGGTTTCTGAAGTTCCCCACGGAGAAGCTCGATGTCGGGCTTGCATATTTCCAGGAAATCTCGTACGAAGCTTTCCATTCTCTTCTCTATCTGAGCATGTTCTGATTCCGAAACGGCTTGGGGAGGCGTATACAGCTCATGGTCTCCAGTGTCACCGAAAAGGGAGCGGTTCATCACGCAGCACCAGATCGGGATGGTCTTGGACAGCGCGTCTGGCATGCTCTTGCCTCGCCTTGTGGAATCTACGATCACACACCCTCCATGCTTTCCGATTAGGTCTAATGCCTGTAAGTTCAGCCTTCGGACACTGAACTTCCACTCATTGGCGTGGCCATCCGTACTCTTGAAGTACACGCTCTCGGCTTTCTTTTCTGGTGGAATATACCAGCTTCCACAACGCTCATTCGCTACAAGCGGCAAGCCGTACGCTTCGGATACTGACCTTACAAAGTCGGCATCGAGTTGTATAGATGAGAGACGGTTGTGAGTCGATAGTGCAGATCGCTTGAGGGAAGTGAGAGTGGAAGAAATAGAGAGTGCTTGTGTGGGAAAAATTAGATCAGACTGCGTCAGTGCCCGGGGTGCCATTTCTCTGGAAGTCTGGATTGTCGATGAATTGTAGATTTTATTCCAGAGTGCGGTTCAATCAGGGGTACCTAGGTAAATAATATTAGGGTGCTTATAGTGCCGACACTGTGCGTTTGTTGCTCTTTGGCGTTAAGTACGGGCCAATACGGCACGCAAATATGAGGAATAGAAATAGACAGTTAACTGGGCTGGATAGATGTTGCATCGTAACTGGTCACGATTTGGCATGTGCCGCGTTTCGCTCGGGTTGTGAAGGACCTAGCCCAACAAGGGCCTAGCGCGTCTTGGCAAAACGTTATCACGGCGAAATTGGATGACGAGATCAATTGATAGTAAAACACATTCATCACATCCGAAACTCATGGGAAAGCTAGGTTCCTGTAATCCGTCTATTGGTACCTCCTTCAGGCTGGCACTTTCGTTGAGATTAACAGCATATCCCCGTCAGTCGTTTCACCAAACAAATCGAACTTCTCACACCGTCCGGTGGGCGACACCTGCACTTTTTTCTGTCCCAGCAAACATGCCACGAGCTGCTCACTCCCTTCATTCGTCTTCCATATGGTGCCCCTTGGACCCGTGCTGATTATAGTCAGTCCTGTCCGCGACTTCAAGGTCTCCTGGATCAACTCTTCATGATCGAAATCTTCCGGTAAATGGTGACGGAAGTCTTTCGCTTCGTCTTTGAACTCTTTTGCTTGTTGTTTTCTCTTCGGGTCGCTGTTCTTGTAGAACAGGTGGTACACAACGTGTCCGCCATCCTTGATGAGCAGCTTCAGTTTGTTTGGGTTAGCGGTATTGGGGGGTGGGAAGCGCGCATCGCCATCAGGGTGAGACCCTCGAGCCTTGTTTTTGCTGTGCTTTCGAGACGCAGGTGGAGAGCGCTTGTGTTTCTTTTGATCCTTCTTTGGCGAGGGAGTCCTATGCCGGTCGTCGTAGCTTGACTTCCTCCGTCGAGATCGAGACCTAGAGCGATCATGTCGTGCAGATTTCCTTCGCGAAGATTGATGACTTCTCGAAGGGGATGGAGTTTTTGTCCAACCTTTTCCTTTGCTTCTCTGCGGTGAGCCGGACCTGCTTCGAGGACGACGCGAATTCCTTTCTTTACGCGGCGGAGTCCTGCTTCGGGATCTTCTCCTCCCTTTACGCGAAGGGGTCCTTGACCTGCCTCGTCGATTTGAAGACGGCGAGCGTTCCCTCGAGTGTCTTCGTGGAGTGCGGTTTGGTGGGGAGCGATGACGCTGTTTCCTAGCTCCTGCTGGTTCATCCCCATGGCCCTGGTCTGGGTTTGATTTGACTCCATGCTTTCTCCCTCTATGGCCTTGGCTAGGTCGTGGAAGTTCTGCTTCCTCCTGCTTCTTAACTGTTAGGGGATCGAGCGCTGGTAGACCGGCTCCCGCGCCTTCTTGGCTGTAGAACTGAGGATCGTCAGACTCGTAACCATTTATTTTCCGATGATCACCGGCGATTTTGGTGCCGAATTGTACCTTCGGTCCATTTGGACGAGCCTTGCGCTTTCTGGCCATGGTCGTCAGCTTCCCGTTGTTTACTAGTGGATGGAGAGATCGAAGGCACTGTGCGATTCCAGATGTGATAACAGGAACGTCGCGTTAAGAGCGTCTATGTTAGAAGTCGAGCAAGTTTGCATAGAGCGGCACTTACGGAGGTGGCGCCGAGAAACAGATACCCATCTGTTTCAGCGCATACAATCAATGTAAGGATTTCGTTGATTTTCGTTGATCAAGGAACTGGAGCTCACGGCGAGGAAATCTGGAGCATGCCCCTAAACTCCGTCGTGGCTCATATAGATTAGCCCGTGAAGATTCTACGTCTTTAACGCAGAAATTCATTACTTTATTACCAAAGAACCTACCACTACTTTATAAGACAGAAGTCGAACGTGGCAGATGTGAACACTGAGCCGGCAGCTTCGAGACGAAGCAAATACAAGCTTTCATACACTACTATTCATGCGTCGTGTGTGATCTGAGCCATTGATGGGACTTTGTATACCACGATTGACTTCAGCCGGTCCTATGGAAATGCACATGTCCAATGAGCTTATTCGAATTTGAACTGCCGATGATCCCTTCATAGAGCCCTTAACCCTAGTTTTAGCTAGGAAAGTAGCGGGCGGCAGTTGTTCATGATGGAAGGGGCGGGTTACACCAGCAGCCTTCATGTTAACCACCCCTCCAAGTAGTTGAAGCGGCCGCAAAAGCAAGTGTTGCGAGAACCGCCACCATATCGAGCTTTCAAAGGAGTCTATACTGCCCTTGTTGTTAAACTCAAAAAGACACCGAACAGCCTTGCGACATTCACACGCCGCGTGAATGAGGGCTTACACAGTGAAGCCCTGGGTAGTCGAGGATGCACCAGAGACTCCTATATACGAAATACTCGAACAGGGGATCCTTAATATTCAGGTTGTGATCTCAGAAAGCGGAGGCAAGTGGGAAATGAATCGAGAGATGTCTGTATGCGACCTGGAGGGCTTGGCGAAAAGTTGTGCAAACATGAACATTGACCTCGGAAGGGAGAAGTCGGAAACTGTCCAAGATATGCACACAAGACAATAAGCGGAAGTCTTATGATATTTGTACCAGGGCTCATTTATACAATCTCAGGCGAAAAGGATCTTAAACGCGGTACGGAAAGCAGATAACGGAGTACTCAACCCATGCGCGACCGTCCACCTCCTTGACTTCCAGAATACATCGTCCCAGGTCCATTTCGGCTCGACCTTCTACCTCTCCGTGGCGCAGCCCAGTTCTGTTGTCCCGACCCAGCCAACGGGTCCCTTTGACTCCCCTCCATCGGAACAGGGCCGCCACTTCGCCGGTTCCTGGACGCACGCGATCCACCCTTGGGACCTCCACCGAAGGCGTTTGGATCCAGGCGAGGCATTCCTGGTCCGCCTCTTCCGCTCCTCTGCCCGAAAAATTGCGGCGCGTCTGTCTGAAACCCATTCATTGTCCTGTGCGTGCCTCCAATCTGAGTACCAAACTGGGGAGAGCCGCCTGATCTTCCACCGCGGCGACTCGATTGCGGGGCGAAGTTGCCAGGGCCACCAAAGCCGCTGCCGGAGCCGCCAAAGCCGCTGAATTGAGGTGGGAAGTTCCCGGCGCCGCCAACACCAGGGAACTGGCCGCCTCCTCCCACTGGGACGTACACGGGCATATGATGAGGCTTCTTTTTCCTAGAAGAGCGGCCTGCATTACGCGGTACCATGGCGGAGAGAAATTCGTACCAACACATGGCGGTGTGCTTGTGGTTTGGTGTGCTTAGTGTTTTCAGTTTTGTTTCTTTTCTTTCCCGTCTGATGACCAGTTGTAGGTAGCTAGTACGGAGGAATAAATTTGTTTGCTGTACTTTTCCCTTGGCGGCATAAGAGCGAGAGATCTGGCAGTAGCGCAATATGTACTGGTAAGTTGGCATCGTGAATCTGGCTGTAAGTTTGTGACCTTGGTAACTGCTGATCAACGCCATGGTATTCCTATGGATTCTACATGTTATTGATAACGGCTTTATCAACCGATGTGTGATCTAGTGCTACGCGTGAATTGGTTAGGAATCATATATAGCAACACAATCATGCTCTACTTGAGAGACGAGGTGCTTCTCGAAAGTACTCGATCATTCCATGACTTTGAAAAGCGCGCAGGGACCGAACACTCGACTTTAAAGACAACCCCTTAATATCGAACGAATGATGTCGACATGAACACTCGTGCTTTGCAAAGTTTGTTCCATTGAATGACTTGCAACTTGACGTGAGCATTTGCTCCGAACAACTGAACAAACCGAACGAGGTGTAATAACTCAGCCTAAGAGGATTACCCAAGAAGACCAAAATAGCGCATTAAGATCCTTCTTTACGAAGCAGCAGTATCAGTGTACAACCTAGGTAACACTCTCCTAACTCAACCATAACCAGAACCCCCCGAGCTCCCTGTACCAAACCCTCTCCCCGCACTCCCACCACCCCTACTCATCGCACCATACACACCTCCCCGTTGCCCCGACCAGCCCCGACCAGCCCCGACCACCCCCACCCTGGCTCCTTCCCGGCCCGCCCATCCACGGACCCTGTCCTCCCCCAACACTGCCTGACGGGCGCCCTAATTGTCAGCTGCCACTGGAAGACCCACTTTCACTGCCTCTCGCAAACTGCGGCGGCATCTGCGGCGTCGGGTTCCCCGGCTGGCCGTCCGGTTTCTGGGGCTTGTAGCCCACGCGTTGCATGGTCCGCTTGTCGCGGACCCAGTCGCTGTCGCGCACAAGGTTGTCGCGGCCGGCGAGTACGGTTGAGGCCGTGACACTGGTCGCGTTCGTTAGAGAAGGTAGGGACAGCACCTGGGTATGGGGATGGACTTACCCCATTGTGATTGGTGATATCCTCTCTAGGCGATGATAATACACGTGCGCGAGGTAACCGTGCTAGTAGAAGTTAATAGATTTAACGAGATAGTATTAAGGTTATTACCTAGAGGTATAAACTATAGTTAATAAAACTAATTTACTATATATATAAATTCTTTATCTATTTACTATATATTTATTTATATCCTCTATCTTTATTTCCGCGATTATTATATTTAATAATAATAACTATTTTAGGTGCAGCTATACTGCTATTTTACTTAAAAAGGTAATATATTAATAAATAGTTTTATAAATTTTATATTAATACTCTATTTAACTTAGGGCTCCTTAAAAAGAATAAAAAATAATAAATTAAGAAGGATTTCTATAAGTATATATATAAAGCTAAAAAAAACTCTAAAGGCTATTTTAAACTAAAAATTAAGCTTTTTATACTAGTTTAGCTATTATACTACTATTTAAGATTAGAATTTAACGTAGGTAAATAAATAATTACCTCTTCCTTATAATAAATAACTAACTTTAATAGAACTTCTATAATAATATATTAAAAATAAGCTACTTAGAATCGAAGAGCTTTTTAAAAAAAACTATAAAAAACGCCTTATAAAGGACCTATAAAACCCGTTCTATTATAAAATACTAATAAAAAAAAACGCGTATTTTAACTTTTAAAAAAAATAAAATATTTTAAAAAATAATTTACTGTAATCTATAATTAGCGTATTAGGTATAGATAATAAAATTACTATATAGATTATTATAGGAGAATTATTATCTTGTGATTAGTAATGTAGATGGTTTGACTGAAGTTCTGTGTAGAGTTTTAATGCTTGGTTGGAAGAGTTGTATGTGTGCGGTTGTTGACCTTTTAAAGTGGGTAGTTTTATTCTCGACGGTACTTTTGATGCTTTTTGTATTGGGTGCACGTAGTGGATATGACAGTCTGGTGTGAGATCGTCACTGAATATTCGGAATGTCAATGGGCTCCATGGCTGGAAGTAGCAGACGAATTCGCAGTATATTCTCGTCTTCGCATTGAATGATATACCTAAGAAAGAAACTGGCAGCGCGTATCTCAGAGCACGACCAGTGACGTGGTGAGCAAACTGAAGTCCGTATGATCGTGCCAATGACAGTAAAATCCCAGTTCTTCAAGGAGATTGCCCGCGACTAACGGCATGCCCTTGAAGCGGGTGAAAGCAGGCCAGCTGCGGTGGGATAATCCGCACTTCTACATCTGCGAGGAAGTCACCGCAAAGACTCCAGCGCCAAACAGTAATACGGACTTTACAAACGTCTTCTTTGCCTGCTACGCATGGTACAGTGCTCCCATTCCACGACCCATCATGCTAGTCTTGCAAGGGTATCATCGCTCACAACGCTCTTCTCAGCCCTGTCATGAAGGATACGCACGAGATCCGTATCACTTCAAACCAAGACACTCGCTCGCCTTCCGTTTCGGCATCCATAGCCCTGAAAGCTCAACGCACCGCTGGCACGCACTGGTTCGCTAGCCACCAACACCACGATGTTGACAAGCCTTTACAAAATCCCGTCTGCCGTTAGAAGTTCCTCGATATATCCGCCTCCTTCGCACTTCCCCTCCTCCCACCGCCCTCATAGCGGCTCTCCCTCACCGCCCCAAACACATCCCCCAGTCTCGCAAAACTACTCTTCTTCTCTACACTCTTCTCGCCCGCATCCCGTAGATCAACCCCACTGCTCTTCTTCCTGACGATGCCCGTCACCACATACCGCGCCTTATTCAACGGATTCGACACCTCGGCATACGGCGTAATCGGCTGCTGCACATTCACAATATTGACCTGGCGCGCCTGAAACTCAGCGATGGAATTGTGCCGCCCCGGTTGAGCGGGCAAAGAACCCGGACCCGGGCGGTTGGAGCGTCGACTCGCACCGGAACTAGTTCGAGACGCCATACCCGTCGTCGCTGAAGTGGCTGACGTGATGTTCGACTTTGTGGAGGAGGAACGACTGGGATTGTAACAAGGGGTGTTTGCATCAGTGAAAGGGGTGGCGTGCGCGGAGATAGAGGAGTACTTCAGTAGGCCGGAAGGTGGGGTTGAGATAGGCGACTGTGGGAGCGGGGGGAGCGTTGCTGATCGTGGAGAGGGAGGCCGCTGTGGGGTACGCGCACGTGGAGGCCGGAATGTAGGACAATGGCTTTCGAACGGCGTCGCCGGTGCCAGTGGTTGGCCGGTGCCGGGGTGCAGCAGCGGAGGACTCAGCACGGCCTGCTGGTCCAGGCCCATGAACACATCTTCATAGTCGTTGCGACCGTCGAGACGCCGCTGTGAGCGTGGATGCTCAGATTGATTATTGAATGTTACCGCAGCAGAGGAAGGATCCGTATGTTTAGAGACCATAGATGGAGATTTTTGAACGGCGCTATCGGACAAGGAGGGTGATTGTCCAGGTACCGGCACGCGAGCATCGGACGCGGGCATGAATGGGAATGTATCGTGGGGACCGCAAGGAGGTCCCGCGTATAAGCTCGGAGATAATGGGGCGTAAGTGGCAAATTTGGGTGCTAACTTTTCGTTGATCACAATCAACTTTCGAAGATGCGCTACCTCGGCGCATAAATAGCGGTTTTGGGAGCGTAGATCTGTGGAGCTATACGAGCGCTCAATTTGGGGTCCTGTTTCAATGCTCTCGCAGAAACCGAAACCTTCGCCATTAATGGTCGAGTCTTGGCTCTCCCAAGTCGCGCAATCCGGAAACATGCCGTATCGAACCAGTGGCACCGGTCGCTCCAGGAGCATCGCTTCGTAGAGGTACGTTAGGCGAAGCGCTTGTTTAACCTCCTTCGGAAGATGCTCACTCGTCGAGCCTTTGAATAATGGCTTGCCCAGTCGAACATGTGCGATGCGAGGAGCAATGACGTGAGCCAGATAGCCACGCACCCGCGCGACAACTTCGTTCTGCCATGCTTCAAAGATAGAACCCGCCGTGGGTTTTATACGTTCGGCGATATCGAATAAGTCATGCAGCGTGCCCTGTACGAGCTCCAAAATCTCCAGATTGCTTCGCTTTGCCACCTCGCCCTGGTGGCTCACACTGGCTATCTGTGTCCAAGCCATTTGATCTGGATTGCTCAGCTTTTTGACGTACTGGTATACGATTGGGCGCTTCAGCATCGACCGGTCGCAGATGCTATCGAGGACGAAAAGCTCCGAACCGTGATCTGCAATTTCATCCAAGAACTTTCCCAGCGCAATCCACCCGCGCATATCCATAGTGTCGATATACTGAAACCATGACAGCGGCGCATCTGGAAGCTCGACAATCTCAAAGTACAGTATCCAGGCAAGGAAGTTACTCAATTGTGCCACATCAAGCGTACTAACATACGCCAACGCGATACTCGAGTTCCTTGGTGGATTCGGCGCAGTTGCTTTGACTTGAGAGTGAGATTCTGGGATAGCTGCCGATGGGGCTGCTTTTCCATGGTTCCAGTGGAAGCACGAGCTTAACTTGTGCCTAAGCCTAAGTCTTCCGGATGAGCGCATCTTCGACTGTTTGCGTCCTGCTGTCCGAACAAACATTAAAAAGGTCGGTGGTTGAGGGGCTCCACAGATGTCCAGTCGGTCCGGAGTGTCCGCACTTTATATCGAAGGTGTCTCAACAAAACGTGATATATCAGGTCTGCTATTTTCATCAATTTCACCTCGACGCAGTGATGCAGTGATACAGCACCGAGTCAAGATTGATCACATACGGACAGCAATTCGCTAACGGAGAATCTAACGAACCGGTGAGCATCATCACATATTCCACGTCAAAGTTCAACTCACATTGCTACGCTTGCCGGCCATTATGCACCACGCCTTTTCCCGTAACAAGATCCAACTGTCATCGTGCGTCGAGCCTATACGCCGAAGCTAGATCCCCAGCGCCTCGCTATGTCCTCCTTCGCAAACCCACTGTCGCCTGCCCCTTCAATCCTCCTCATGCGCCATAACTTCATCGTCGAAAATCTTCGGCAGAAAGAACTTCGTATTCTCATACACCACAAATGTCACGATCGTCGTCGGTATAACCCTCAGCGTATTCGGCACGACGCCCTTGTAAAACGCCAGAAAACCCTCATTGTGCCACGTTTTCCTCAACACGTCCACCAACCCCTTGTACTGACTCGCCGCATCGTACCTCTGCATTCTCGCGCGGATCGGCTGGTATGGATACGTGATTGCGCCTGCTAAAAGTTTGCTGCTGCCACTCATGTAGATGTAGTCCCAATTGCTAAGCGGCTGACCACCGTGCTGCGCGCTCTTTCGCGCCTTCATCTTCTCGTAGATGGCGAATTGAACAGCGCCGTGCGCGACGCCAAGGGTGGACGGGATGAAGCCTGCCCAGAGGCCTTTGAGGCCGCGTGTGGCGTAGACGTGGAGCAGGCCGTGGGTCATGGAGCGGTAGGCGGACGGGTGGTTTGCGCCGCGCTCGAGCATGCGCGTTTTCACGACCCAGACGGGGTTTGTGCAGGCGCCTGCCAGCAGTCCTGCTTGATGTTAATGCAATGCTGTCGTTTGCGGGAGAGGGCCCTGCAATGTACCCGCCACAATCGCCGCTCCGAAGAACTCCCCCGCACTCAGTCTTCCGTCCTCCTTCCTCTTCGCGAGAAGCGTCTTTGTTTCGCCGTAGAAGAGGAAGTACAGACCCCACCCGAGGCTGTTCCCCAGCATGTTCGGCCATAGCCCGCGGTACAGCGCCCGCAGGCCCCCCTCATTCTTGACCACGTCGCGTATGATGCGGAAGGAATCGCCTCGCCGTGAGCGCGCGGAGGTGTTGAGCTGGAGCCGGTTCTTGAGAAGGTCGAGCGGGTGCACAGTCAGGCACGAGACCACCCCAGCGCTGAAACCGGCAACCAGCTCGACGACTTGCGGGGAGACATTCGGAGCTCTGGCGGGGGTTTCGAGAGGCGGGAGGGCGCGTGGCATCGTAACGTTCCCACTAACGCCTATATCTAGCGTAGCGGGCAATATGGAACGTTCGAGGCGGGGAAGGATATTTCGCGAGCTATAATGATAGGGAAAGGCATGTCGCTAATTATACATTGAGACAGGCAGGAAGAAATAGGATGCGCAGAATTGGGATACCACGGTTTCAATTCATTATGCAGGGTTCCTGAGGGTTGGGATCGAACTTCACACCGAAGAGGTCGGTGCCGACCTCGGGTACGGAATGCCAAGCGCCATAGCTCCCTGGAGCTTGTTTCCTTTCCCGCGCGGCGGACGCGACGTCACATTATTACGGCAATACATGTACGACATCAAATTCAACTAATTTTTTTTATCTCCATCAAGAATTGTATCATATGATCTCAAAAGGCGATTGTACGCAATGTTTTCATTCGATGTCATATATAATTCCAACGACAGACACGTCAAGCCCAAATCCACCTGCCGGTATCGCCACAATCAAAACTCCGAAATGAGCGTATATACATACAAGCCGTCTTCGTTAAACAATATCTACTTCTGACAACAAGCACCGCCCTCCTGGGTCCCGCTCTTGTCCGATCCAAAAGCCATCCTCGACAGCTTATCCACCAGTGCACCACCCTGCTTGATGCCACTCGGTACAGAGCAGTAGCTGGGCGGCACATCCAAGCACGGGTTCCTCGTGAAGAAATTCCTAGGTCTGAGGAGAAGCGTCATCGGCTCGGCAGGCATAACTGGGAAGTCTTCGGGAGACGGGAAATGCGTGATACCAAAGGTGTGCCAGAGGACAACGTCCGTGTTGGTGATGTCCACGTTCGGGTCCTCGCTGATCCAGAGCGGCAGGCCCTGCGACGGCTCGCCGGACGTCTGCGGGACGTGGCGACCAGCTGGGTGTAGTTGCTCGTCCTTGTATCTCGTGACGTGCACAGCGTGACGAGAGAAACCTGCGCGCTTCCACACCAAACCTCCAGGCTTGGGAAGAAGCTCCGGTACTTCGCGGGAAACGAGCTTGTATGCAACAGGCTTCTTGGAGTAAGGGTTGAGCTTCGTCTCGTTGCACATCTCCCACGTCCTGCTCGTCGCGCCGTTGTAGTCCGTCATCGCCTGCTCCGGCGTCTCAAGCTTCGTCCTCTGCGCATAGAACGCGTTTCCGTACTTGTTCCCTGCGGAGCCGACTTCGCCTTTTCCGCGCGCGGCGTCGACCATGTAGACGGTGTTGTTGGGTCCGTCGATGTTGGGGTCGATGCGCAAGCAGAAGAGATGCTGATGGTTGTGCGCATTGACACCGGGATAGACTTCAGTGCCCCAGCCGTGCAGGTCCTCACCCTCGTTGCAGGGGAACGTGTTCAGGATACCGGTGAGCTTGACCTCTAGCTGGATGGTGCCATCCTGATGGAGGATCCAGTAGACGCAGTACTCGTAGTTGGCTGCCGTGAAAATGTGCGATATGACGAGCTTGCGGGCGCGCGTCACGGTGACGGAATCGTCGCGGAAGTCGGTGTGTTTGAAGAGGATACCCGCGTCTTCCTCATGGATACAGACGGCATTCTTGATAGTGGTCGCCGCGCCGGCTTTGTTCACGAAAGCCGCATCCATGTAATGGATTGCGCCCTTGCAGTCGCAGCCTAGGCTAAGTGAGTTGGTCAGGTAGCCGGCGCCGTACTCCCCCAGGTCGAAGCATGTTTCCGGTGGTGAGGATGCTCGGGGTTTCCGTAGGGCACGACCATCTCGGCCAGAGACAAGCGCCAGAAAGTATCTCGCTCGGTGCCCTTGTCGTTGAACGTGATATTCGAGAGGACGAGGCCCTCGCGATGGTTGAAGCCAACATGCAACTTCCAGTTCTGCCAGCTGATGACTCTGCCATCTACCGAGAAAGAAACACCTTCGGGCTGTGTAATGTCGATGGGCTTCAAGTCTGTGCGGTAACCGCCCTCCTTCTCGATTGCTGCGGCATGGTAGTTGTTCGGAGGAGCCTTGTTGACCGGCCGTCTGACAGGAGGCACATCGATGTCGATAATCTCTTGCGTGTCGGAGTTGTAGATGGGTATGAAGTCGAGCGGGTAACTGTACTGGTTGTCGTCGACATGTGGGCGGTAGTACATCAGAGCCTGTTGAAGACGTATCTTGGTACCATATCGCTCATCGTAGCCAATAGTCCAGGCTGATAAATGTTAGGCGACCATTTAATAGGTCGTTTGCCGAAACTTACGGTCACAGTAAACTTTGTGCATGTCCTCTGGGGGAATTCCAATGATGCGGCACTGCTCGATAACCTTGGGATCCTTGCGCACGATTGACTCCACAATCTGGAGATCTTCTACGGTGAGCTGTCTCCGGTCAGTTATTGCAAAATCGCGATCAGTGACGTTCTTCATACCAGAGGCTGCACATCGTCGGTCTGGACCCAGCGAAGAATTTTGCCATCCGTCAAATCCACAAGACCATCAAACGTCTTGCTGCCCTTCCCAATGCACACCACATCCGCTACTCTGCGCGGGCGGGGTGTGTGTTCTGGATCCTTGACCCACTTGAGCATAACCGCCTTGGGAGGCTCCCATAAAGTGACAGTATTGAAGGCCACATGGCTATACTGCTTCCGAATGATAGCAACAGCATTCTCGATCTCCGTCTCGGAAAGAGGGTCGAGTGGATGCGGCGGGCGGCCAATTCCCGTGACATGGCTCGCAGCCTGCTTCAACCGATCGAGGGCCATTGTGCAATATCAATTGAAGTTTTGCACTTCAGGTGAGAAACACAAGAAAGAACGGCGCTTGACAAACCACCACGAAGCAGCCGCTGCCCCTCTTAAAGCGTTGGATGAGAGCTTCGGGCAAGCTACACGCCCGGTCGGGAAGATAATTTACATTCTCCGCATAAGCGTAGGCAAGATGATTGGACCATCGAGTGACGATGCTCTCCTCCGCTGGACGACGGCGAAGCTATCTCGTTATTAACGATAAAGGCTGCCGGATTACCCCTCCTCATGTAGCTAGCGCGCCTCCTTCCCCACACCACGAGGACAACCGTCTGCTCGGAATCGGATGCGAACCTGCGGCAGCAGCACGGCCCGATTAAGCGGTTCGGCAGGGAGACGACGAGGTGACATTCAGCGCTAGGCTGAATGAGGCAGGGCCATGCGATATGATAGCTCCTCCGAGCATCGGAGGGCTGTTGACGATTGGTTCACTATACAATGGCTCCCTGTTAACCAGACCCGTACAAGTGTCATGCACCTTGTATAGAAGTGTTGCCGTTGTAAAAGTAAATGCGTGGCTGCACGCTGTGTATGTAGTACCGAGCGTGTGCCATTAGAGTCTCCAAGCGAGCTAACGGCTACGAACAGGACTTTACACAATAATGATAAATGTAGTGCTTCCATCAAGGTCTTTTTGAAGCCAACTTAGCAAGCAGCCACTACATTCTTCGTGTACAAGGATATTAATCCGCTACCGAGGAGTATCGTTTATTGTAGGACAACATACCTAGGTAGCTTGTCCTTACCATGGGCTATCTTTGGGAAACGCGATCCGAGAATGAGAAACAGCGAGTTCCATTGGTCTGGGTGCGGTGTGTTGCGTTTCCGAAAATTGAGAAGGATTGAGCAAAGGGAGTTGTACTGGCTATCGGCAACGGCAGCCGTATCAAGAGACACACCGGCTACAAGAACGCGCTAGGATAGCCAAACTAAAGCAATTACGGGAGCTACTATTCAAACTCATGAGAAGTCAATACAAAGCCACAGTCTTCTCAGTGAGTCCTTCCTTATCCGCTGTTTCTGCCCTCATGACACCCTGGACATAGCACTGCCCGACGAGCACGTAGCCGTTCTCGTCCTTTCGCGGCCGTATCGTAAAAGGCACATTTCCGCCCTTGAACACCCACACTTCGTCTCCAGCCTCCGTATCCATATGACCACAACCGAAAAGGCCGGATTCCGTTACGAACATGTGCTGATTGGCCATCATACCATAGACAGTTCGCCGCGTCTCGAAATCGACCTCGTCTGCCTGCCCACGCATGATCTTCCAGATATCCTGTATATCGCTGTCCTGGACGTCTCGCCACGGGGCTTGCTCACCGTTTCGGATTACGTCACCAAGGACAAATCTAGCGAACGCCTCGGCGCGAGTATATGCGCTACCTGGGTAGAGTTCGTCTGCAGTAGTGACGTCGGATCCATGGCTCGGATGCAAAGCACAGCCGACGGCGGTTGAATACCACCCTTGAAGAAGGGCCTCTGTGGCGTATAGGTTCACATGGTCGACTGAGTCGGTTTTGTAGCCTTTCTGGAAGCGCGCCACAGTGTCGATATATATACCTGCCAAACTCAAAACATTTTGTCCGAGTTGCGCTTGGATCGCTTCTAAATCAAGCTGGCCCAATCCCTCAGCTGCATTGTATTCATCGTATCCGTGCATCAGGTAGTACACATCGGGCGAGAACGCTACGGTTGAATGATCCAGATCAAGCGCCCACGAAGGAATGCCAGGGGTAGACTCCGAAGGTTGCTGCCGCGGTGTATTCGTCAAGGGTCGCAGACTTTGTTGGTCGAGAATCAATTCCTGCGTCAAGGTACTGAACACTTGAGCCGCCTGCAGGCTGTAGTCGCACTTGCCAGTCACGGGCAAGCGACCTCTGTCACATAACCCCAAAAGCCCATAGATTTTGTCCCGGGGATCAGTGGCCAGCCGAAGGCGATATCGGTGGATCATCTCGAAAATGTCATCGAAGCGGACCTTGGCCAGGTTGAGCCAGGTAACGTGGGTCATGAAGGTGCTGAGAACAGGCTCTCCAGCAGGGTGCTGTACAAGCATATTGCCAAGTGGGTGCGGAATGTTCAACACCCAAGTCATCCTGGCATGTTGCAACACACTCCATGGAATTTGGTGGGGGCCCCATTGTAGGATTACATGCTCCGGTAGAGCTGCCTCCTGAACTGTCCAAATCCTGTTCCACCATTGGTTCTCCTCGGCGGTTATAGTCTTCAAGGCTCTAATAGCTGCTTCGAAATGAGTGCTAAGTGCCTGTGGAAAAGGAATACTGCTTGGATCTTCCGCCTCGCTCGCTGTAGCCATGTACTGGAGCAGTTGTACGGCGAAAGCGGCATCCGCTAATGACACGTTTTCTCTTACTTCGCCGACCCATGCAATGCAACGAGAGCACTTTGTGTAGATAGTAGACATAAGTTGTACCTGTCTTGTCTTTTCCTCTATATTCTGCTGATCGATGCATATCTGATCGATCCATAACAGCCGTTTGCGATCGGGAAGTTGCAACCGGCGAAGCGCACTGTGGAGAGATGGAGAGATCAGGATTGGATGGCCCGCAACAAAGATAGGCACATGATCCTTCTCGGCACCCCAGACATACGACAGGCTTTCGTACTCGGGGTGGCCATTGGGGTTGGACAGCGAGGCGACCAGGATATCACACTCGATCTGAGGGGTCCCCTCGGCGTGGAGAGGAGCGGGTGGGAGACTCAAGATGCGAATCTCGTCTTCCTGTAGCGACATGTTACTCTGGACAGCGGACAGTCGTAGTGTATCGGACGCTGAATGATTGTGTACATCGGAGGACCTTCGGGCGATGCCTGGTTGCGCTGGAGGATCGCCGCGACTGTCGCTACTCCGCCCCCACTTGGAAACCCCAGTTTGGTCGCCACGGAGGGCGGCCAAGGATGGGCAGCATCGCTGAAATACTTACGACGCTATTACAGGCTCTGAATTAGGAGCATAGCCTCTCTGTGGACGATGCATTGAGGAGTCGCAGTGTCTGTAGCTTGGTGCTATCCCTAACGGGGCTAGCGCTTCATAACCCTGGACCTGAACGTGGAGCTACGCGGTGGCGATGCCACTACAACGCGTGTCCTTCTCATACGGTTGCGCAATGCTTAAACAACGTTAATTTGTCTCGATATGCCTGCTCCTGTGGGCCCGTCTATCAGGCGTGATACGGCTCTCTCGCAGTCTCCCGGCTTTTTAGGCGCGGCAGCGCGCTTTTGGCAGGTACGCAAGGCGTGCTGCGATACAGATGTATGCTGACCGTGCTTTCAGCGCTCATATGCCTCTGACTATGTCGGCCTTGCGATTCTAATAGCAGGGTGGATCGTCGTGCGTTCATTTGGACAGGGGGGAAGCAGAGGAAGCACCATCTGACCTTAACTCCAGCTTCAATTGCACGGCGAGCCCTTCCACCGCATGTTCTCTCTTTCTAATATCGCTATACAATACCCACACGCCGAAGTGGAGCGTGTTTCTGTCAGTACGTACCGTCGCATTCACCTCGCTATGGGATCCGGTCGCTCACCTGCCCTGAAGCATGGCTATTCATCTATGCCGGCGCCGTGCCTCTCGGCACCTTGGTAGCATGGGCCATCGTCGTTCGCCCGGGCGCCCACAAGTCGCACGTCACCATCCTCGGATGGTTCATCTCGCTCATTCTCACGCTGTTTATCACGGACCTCGTCAAGAACGCCGTCGGTAGACCACGTCCCGACCTCATCGCGCGATGCAAGCCTGAGCCGGGCACGCCAGACAACCAACTCGTCACATATAAGATCTGCACTGAGACAGACCATCATGTACTGCACGATGGGTGGCGTAGCTTCCCATCAGGACACAGCAGCTTTGCCTTCAGTGGGCTAGGCTACCTTGCCTTGTTTTTGGCAGGGCAGTGCCACGTTTTCAGGCCACGGACAGACCTGGCGCGTGTGCTGCTTGCGCTGGCACCGCTTCTGGGAGCCGCGCTCATTGCGATCTCGCGATGCGAGGATTATCGGCACGATGTTTACGATGTGACGACCGGGTCATTACTCGGTCTCCTAGTCGCATATTATACATATAGGAGATACTATCCGCCGCTGAGGAGCAACAGGTGTGCCACACCATACTCCAATCCTGGAGACCCGACGAATGGATTCAGTAAGCTGAAGGACGAGGAAGAGCGGATAAGCGGCGCAGGCGAATTTGAGCTTGATGTTATAGATGAGGACGATGAGGAGGGAGAAAACAGGCCATTGAATGCGCGGAGATGAATTTATAATATCGCATCTATTGACTATATGAAATGGTTTTGGTAACCGATGTGTAAGGCTGGTTACTCATCGGCGCCACTCCTACAGAGATTCTACCTGAAATATGAACTCTTGCCTTGACCAAAGCGATCATTCGTTAGATATCACTAATCTTCCATAGTCGCTTTGAACAATAAAGATGTCTGAGATTCACGATACGAAGCAGCACACCGATGTCGCGTACGGCAGTATTTCTCAAGGCGGCTCCGCCGACACATTGGACGATTCAGCATGGATTGAAGGGTAGGTGCAAGTGCGGCGTTTAGGTAAGGAAGGAAATACGGAAGAGATCATAGTGTTACGATCGAATAGGCAAGCAACAACTGCCGCAAAGAGAGTATGACCTGCCCTCGGATAACTCATGCTAGGGAAGGACGGACAGTCAAGGCGCAGGTACGCCTCTACGATGACGAAAGAGAAAATCACCTTGCAGTTGCAGTAGCCATATATATTCTTGCCAAACCGCTCTTCTTTTCCTTTTCTCTTCTTCAACATTATTAACGATGGTATTGGTGAGTCCCCGCCCCAGCACAATCCGGTTCAATCTTGAAGTATCCTGCTACCCTCACGTATCACGCGTACCCTTTCCCGCTTCCTACAAGCATCTTTCACCATCAACAAGACTTGGGGCAGATTGCTGACTAATTAAATATAGATTACAACTGTAGCAGTTATCGTCGCTGGCGTGGGCTTCGTGGCCGCGCCCGTCGTCACGTTCGCTCTGGGCGAACTCTCGGGGTGGTTGCGGCGCCGGCGGGAGGAAGAACTGGCCGACGCCCGGGCGTGGGACGTGGCGGTTTGGACCGCCGAGCATCTGGTGGAGGGGAGGAGGGAGAAGAAGGCGCTGGCCGTGGCGAGGGCCGCGCCTGGGGAGAAGGGAGGTGTCGGTCCGGGGAGTGGCGTCCTCGGTCGAACCGGCACTCCCGACGGACTCCGGCGGCGCTGGTGGCCCGGCAGCCGCAGCAGCAGCAGGGGGGGTGACGGCGGCGGCGGAGGGTGAGGAGGGTGAGGAGGGTGGAAGGTAAGGTATTTTTTTTTCTCTCGTTTCAACGCGGTCGACGAGCATACACCTCTACGTGGTGACCGCGATCAACGTTGGATTGGCAACCCAACGGCTAAGATATGCTCTCTCTCTCTCTTCCTGGCAAGCAGGTGGGACTTCAAGGTACGTTCACCCTCTCTTTCATCTCGTCTCAGCTAATCCTTGGAGTACTCAGTTCTCGCATCGAAAGCGAAGATACCTATCGCCTATTGAAGCCAGAATCACTTCCGCCAAAGTCGAGGATCATTTCCATCAAAAGCCAGAATCACTTCCGCCAAAGTCGAGGATCATTTCCATCAAAAGCCAGAATCACTTCCGCCAAAGTCGAGGATCATTTCCATCAAAAGCCAGAATCACATCCACCGAAATCCACAATCACATCCGCCGAAGTCCAGAATCATTTCCATCAAACGCCAGAATCGCTTCGATCAAATACTACGATCACTTCCGCCAAAGTTCAGGATCGTTTCTATCAAACGCCAGAATCGCTTCGATTAAACGCCAGAATCGCTTCGATCAAATGCTACGATCACTTCCGCCAAAATTCAGGATCGTTTCCATCAAAAGCCCAAACCGCTTTACTCCCGAATGCGTTCTCTCTCAATGACCTCAAGTCCAACCGCCCTATACTGCCGTCGAGAGGAGGAACTGCCACTGCCAATCATGTATCTAGTTGCTCATGTACCTAGTTGCTTTTCTCCATAGAACCGCCGCCGTCAAGAGGAGGAGCTGCCGCTGCCAATCGTGTATCTAGTTGCTTTTCTCCATAGAACCGCCGCTGCCAATCATGTATCTAGTTGTTTGTCTCTACAGAACTGCCACTGTTGATTGTGTATCTGGTTATTTGTCTCCATAGAACCGCCACTGTTGATTATGTGCCGGGGGGAGTCCTACCTGTTGCTAGCATATCGTGCCTAGAAATAACCTTATAGAAGTTGTATCGGTCCGATTTGGTCATCTCCCCCGTGCGGACCCTCGCGTCTACGAGGACGAACCGAGCGTCTTGCGATCGTGTATCTCGCATTGCTACCCCCTTCCGTTGTTTGCGATGTCGATACAAGCGCGAAAAGTGGTCAATGACGTATGTGTGTGGGTCCATTGTGCGAGGATGGGCTCGGTTGAAATGTCTACGACACAGTGGAGGTCACCATGCGAAAAAGCACATGCTGAGTGCAAGAGGCTCCATTTTTACTGAGCCTACAATATCGGCTCTACGAGCCACTTGGCTCGTTCGGATCATATAACCGGTGCCGCGCCGCTTCGAGTATCGTCAAGCCTATTGTCTAATTCGGCGCCCACGAACTACGTTCGCTTTTCGCCGTGCGCAAAGAAACCATCATCGAAGGGTAAAAAATTCCGCAAAATTGTGTCGTTCTAAAATGCCAATATAATATGCATTGTGTATAAAGCGGGGAGGGGCTACTAACTTGGGAATGGCATGGTGGTCATGCCGATACATTGGAGGTGACACTGCTCTGGTAAGTTGGGGGGGGGGGGGGGGGGGGGAGGACTTTGTTGGCCAAGGGGGGAAGTCTGTTAAACAATGGTTCGCCCCCCGGGCAACACCCCCAACCCCCTCTCTCAAAACCCATCACTTCTTATACCCCGGTTTTTCCCGCCCCCGTTTTCCTCCACCGCCTAGGGGGGGAAGTTTGGGGGGGAGAACCCTGGGTTGGGGAGCCTCCGGGTCACCCCTCCGCAACCGGGAACCAGGGCCATAAAACAGAACCTTTTA